>CAJUXJ010000872.1:0-10000 GCA_910589775.1 Avena eriantha
AGCTTGTCATCCTTCTTGGCGAGGAGCCTGGTAAGCTTCGCCAGGTGGCGAGGGACGTCTTCTCCTTTGTCTGGCCGGAGGCTCCGGTCCCAGAGACAATGGCGCAGCTGGATGCGAAGGTGGGAGAGGTGCCGGCTGTGGTGGACCGGCTGCGGGATCTGGCTGCGCGAGCCGGGGCAGAGATGGCCTTGGCCTTGATGCTCTCCTGGTACAAGGATGCCCGCGTCGAGAAGATCGACGGAGGCTTCCGTACCAGGGCTGATCTTGCCGCCATCTGCTAAGCCCATCCGGAGCTCCGCGGGTCCGCCATCAAGATCGCCGACTATGTGGACCCCGACGAGGTCCTCTCCGACTCGGAGTCGTTGGCACTCCTGATGTGGAGGTCCCGATGCTGCCGCCTGCCAGCGCCAGAACCGGTCAAGCTCCGCGCCTCCTCTGCGGCCCGAAGCTTCCGCCGGCCAAGATCTCCCTCACGGCAAGGGTCCTGCCGCCTAGATATCGCCCCGGGATGCCGGGTGTAATGTCTTGTGTTGTACAGTTGTGGACCTTGTCTGTTTGTGCCGGCTGTCTTTGACACCGGGTAAGTTGCGAGAGCTTCGTCTCTCTTTTGCTTGTTATTGTTGAAATCCTTTTTCCTTGTGCGTTGAGTTTCTTTTTGCCATTTTTCCCGGCTAACCCTGTCCGGCTACACGCCTTTAGTCGGATAACCTACACCTCCAGTGGGGGCGCGCAAGCGCACCCACTGGGTGTAGCCCTCGAGATTCGCAGTAGTTGGCGAAGGCAGGTGCTTTGAATCTTCCTTCTTTCCTAGGTCTTCTGTATTTCTGACTAGACTCGTCTCAGTCGGTTGATTTGCTGGCTGAACCCTTTAGTCGTGGGAAAACATTCCAGTGGGGGCGCGCGAGCGCACCCACTAGGTGTAGCCCCCGAGATTCGGAGTAGCTGGCGTAGCCAGGTGCTTCGAATCTTCCTTGTCTTTTTCTTGCTCTGCCTGCCTCTTGCCCTCACCTGGCTCCTCGCCGGCTAAACGCCTTTAGCCGATCGGGAACCATAAGATTCCACTGGGGGCGCGCGAGCGCACCCAGTGGGTGTAGCCCCCGAGATTCGGAGCGCTTGATGAAGGCAAGGACTTCGAATCTTCTTTCCTTCTCTGGACTCTGACTCTAAGTAGTCGACACACGTACGTACGCATACACACAGTCCACTAGGTTAGTAGTTGGTCGCCAATTGTAGCCTGCGCCCGAAAACGGGTTGCGCGCCACAAGCGCTTGTTTTTTTTCGAAAACTGGCATGTCCCTTTCTAGACACTTAGTCGCATCCCGTGCGCTCTGCTGTTTTCGCTGCGTCCTTGCTGCAGCCGGATCGAAGGAGCTGACAGTACATTGCGCACGGTACTAAAGGCTTAGCAGCTGGATTGGTTCGAGCTAGTTGCAGGGCCGGGACACCCGATCTGTCGCGTCTCCTCCCTGTTTTCGTGTGGGATGCCTCGGGCTTTTGCTCTTGCTAGCCGATAGCCGGGTGCGGTCTGTAGCTGAGACGAAGAGTGGGCCTCTGACATCATCGCACAGTACTCATCCGTTTGTTGACTTAGCAGGTCGGGCCAGCCGGCGAGCCCCGGGTAGGGGCTTCCGGAGCCAAGAAACCATAACCGGAGAAGGTGCATACATATTTCTGGAAAGGGCCCCCGAGATTCTCGTGGGGGTCCGTATTTTTATTCATAGGGGTTTCGGGATACGTACACTGTCTGGCGACTAGGTGTAAAATGGACGCAGCAGGGCTGCGTCCAGGACGCTCGGTCTCCTCGTCTGATTTGTCCATCTTGTTCTTGCGCGGCTGCTGCGCGTCGATGAGGTAGTAGGAGTCGTTGGGTAGTGCCGGCTGATGATGAAGGGGCCCTCCCAGGGTGGCGATAGCTTGTGCATGCCCTTCGTGTCTTGCACCAGCCAGAGAACCAGGTCGCCCTCGCGAATGCGACTAGGCGGATCCGGTTTGAATTGTAGCGACGTAGTCGCTGCTGGTACAGGGCTGATCTGGACAGGCCAGCTCGCGGGCCTCCTCCAGGAGGTCCACTCCGTCCTCCCGTGCCTCCTGGTTGGTCTTTTTCGTTGTAGAGAAGCTTCCGAGGGGAGTCGAACTCGATGTCGGCGGAGAGGACGACTTCCGATCCGTAGACCAGAAAAACGGCGTGTAGCCGGTTGACCTATTCGGTGTGGTGCGGAGGCTCCACAACACAGCCGAAAGTTCTTCGATCCAACATCCGGGTGAACGCTCCAACGGCTCGATGAGACGTGGCTTGATGCCGGCTAGCACTAAGCCATTTGCTCTTTCGACTTGCCCGTTGGATTGCGGGTGCGCGACGGAGGCGAGGTCTAGCCGGATGCCCTTGTTGCTGCAGAACCGGGCGAAGGCCCCCTTGGCGAAGTTCGTCCCGTTGTCGGTGATGATGTTGTTGGGGTAGCCAAAGCGGTTGATGATGTTGGTGAAGAAGGTGACAACCGTCGCCCCGTCCAGCTTTCGGATAGGCTTGGCCTCGATCCACTTCGTGAACTTGTCCACCGCCACCAGCAGGTGGGTCATGCCCGTGCGCGCTCGCCTGAAGGACCGACCATGTCAAGGCCCCAAACGTCAAGGCCCCAAACCGCGAACGGCCAGGTGATCGGTATGGTCTTGAGTACCAAAGTTGGCATGTACCTGAGCTGCCCGAAGCGCTGGCACCCATTGCATGCGCATACCAGCTGCTCAGCATCCTCGAGGTGGTGGGCCAATAGAAACCATGGCGAAACGCCTTGGCGACTATCGCCCTTGACAAAGCGTGGTGCCCGCACTCGCCCTGGTGGATGTCCTTGAGTAGCCAGTGGCCCGTATCCGTATCAACACATCTTTGGAAGATTCCGGATACACTGCGCTTGTATAGATCGCCGTTTATGATGGTGTATGTGTGCGCGCGGTGCCGGATTTTCCTGGCCTGCACCTCATCGTCCGGAAGTTCTCCATTGGCGATGTAGCTCATGAAGGGCTGTGCCCAGGATGGCACTTCCCGAATGACGAGGATGCCCACGTTCTCCGGTTGACGGGTATCCGGAGAGGCAGCCCCCGAGCCGCTAGGTGAGCCGGCAGCCCCCGGGCCTTGTGAGCTGGAAGGCACTGCCCGGCCGGAATTGATGCGGGTCTTCTTTTTTGGTGGTTCTGCCGGCTCTACTTCCCCGTTCCGTCGGCCGGAACGGTTCCTGCCCAACGATGGAGTCCGATTCTGGTGACGGGTCGATGGATGGCTTGCGTAGGTGCTCCAAGGACACCCCTGGTGGGATGGCCTGCCTGGTGGATCCGATCTTGGAGAGCCCGTCGGCTGCCTCGTTGTTGACGCGGGAATGTGGTGAAATTCGCACCCGTCGAACGAGGCGCTGAGCTTCTAGATGTGGAACCGGTAGAGAGCCATGTTTGCGTCTCTGGCGTCCCATTCCCCAGATACTTGCTGCACCACCAAGTCCGAATCACCGAAGCACAGGATCCGGTTGACACCGATCTCCTTGGCCAGCCAGAGTCCGTGCGCCAGTGCCTCGTATTCGGCTATGTTGTTGGAGGCCTTGAAGGGATCTGTAGTACGTACTCCAGCCGGTCTCCCTTGGGCGAGGTGAGCACAATGCCGGCTCCCAAGCCCCCGAGCATCTTTGATCCGTCGAAGTGCATTCGCCAATGGTCCGAATCCGGAACCGGTGGGATACTGGGTCTTGGCCCAGTCGACGAGGAAGTCCACCAACGCTTGCGACTTGATCGTGAGCCGGGGCTCGTACTGGATGGAGTAGGCGGCAAGCTCGATGGCCCACTTGGGACTCGGCCGGTGGCGTCCTTGTTGCCGATGATTTCCGAAAGGGGTGCAGTGCACACGAACTTAATCAGATGCTCCTGGAAGTAGTGCTTGAGCTTCTTGCATGCCAGGTACATGCCGTAGCACATCTTTTGGTAGTGGGGGTAGTTCCGCTTGGAGAGGGAGAGAACCTCGCTGAGCTAGTAGACGGGCCACTGAACCGGCTGAGCATTGCCTTCCTCGGGGCGCTCCACACTAGGACGACGCTGACGACCCGGCTGATGGCTGCTATATAGAGCAACATCGCCTCCTTACTAGCCGGCGTGGCTAGGACCGGTGTTGTGGATAGCATGCGCTTGAGGTCATGAAACGCGGCGTCGGCTTGCGAAGTCCAGGAGAACTTGTCCGTCTTCTTCATCAGTTGGTACAACGGGAGTGCCTTCTCCCCCAGCCGGCTGACAAAATGACTGAGGGAAGCAAGGCATCCGGTGAACTTCTGGACTCCAAGCAGGTTCCTGGGAGGTTGCATCCTCGTGATGGCTGCGATCTTCTCCGGATTTGCCTCGATAACTCGCTGTGAAACGAGGAAACCGAGGAGCTGACCAGACGGTACCCCGAAGACGCACTTCTCTGGGTTCAGCTTCATCCGGTACTGGCGGAGGTTGCCAAATGTTTCTCCCAGGTCCTCGAGGAGGGTGCGCTTCTCCTTGGTCTTGATAACCACATCATCCACGTAAGCGTGTACGTTTCGGCCTATCTGTGAGTGCAAGCATTTCTGCATGCATCGCTGATAGGTGGCGCCTGCGTTCTTTAGGCCGAAAGGCATGGTTACATAGCAGAAAGCCCCATAGGGGGTGATAAATGATGTCTTAATCTGATCAGCCGGGTTCAGCCGGATCTGATTGTACCCGGAATAAAAATCTAAAAAAGACAACAAATCACAGCCAGCCGTGGAATCGATGACTTGATCGATACGGGGCAGGGCGAAGGGGTCCTTAGGGCACGCCTTGTTCAGGCTGGTGTAGTCGATACACATGTGCCAGGTCTTGTTCTTCTTCAGTACTAGGACTGGGTTCGCCAGCCAGTCCGGGTGGTACACTTCCATGATGAACCCAGCTGCAAGGAGCGGGTGATCTCGTCACCGATTATCTTTCTCTTCTCCTCTGTGAACCGGCGCAGAGGTTGCTTGACCGGCTTGGCATCCGGACGCACGTGAAGTGAGTGCTCGGCAAACTCCCTCGGCACACTCGGCATGTCCTTTGGGGACCACGTGAAGATGTCCCGATTCTCACGGAGGAAGTCGACGAGCGCGCCTCCCTATTTGCTGTCCAAGCCAGCGCCAATGGTGACGAACTTGGTCGGATCGGAGGGGTCGAGCAGGATCCTCCTCGTCTCCTTTGCCGGCTGGAAGGCTCCTTCTCCAACTGGCTTGCTGCTAGCCGGAATGTCCTGCTGGGCCATGGCCACATTGCGCATGATCATGCGCTTCTCCTTGGCTATGATGAGGGCCTCTGCCAGTTTGGAACCGGCTGAGGCGCACTCCATCGATCGCCTGAAGCAGCCGGCGACGGTGATCACGCCGTGGGTTCCCTGCATCTTCGTCTTGAGGTAGGCGTAGTGGGGGATGAACTTGGCGAGGGAGGGGCGCCCGAGAGAGCGTGGTAGGAGCTCGTCAGATTTACCACCTCGAACCAGATTGGTTCACGGCGGAAGTTCTCCTTGGTCTAGAAAATGACGTCCAGCTGGATTTCCCCAGCGGGGCGCAGGCTGGCCCCGGCAGTACGCCGTGGAACATCGTGGTAGTCGGGCGTAGGTCGCTTTCGCGAATACACAGCTTCTCCAGCAAGGACTGGTAGAGGAGGTTAGGCTACTGCCTGCGTCGATGAGGACGCGCGAGAATCGGCAAGTGCGCGGTTGGAGACGATGAGGGGGTCGAGCACCATGGCGTAGCCCCAGGAGTCGGTAGATGCTCAGGCTGATCCGCCCGGCTCCAGGTGATAGGGGTTTCCGACCAGTTCAGATACTGGGGGACCGGAGAGGCGATGGTGTTGACCTCCTTGGAGCGTCTCCTGCGGCTGTGCTTGTCGTCCTGCTCCGTCTCGAAAATGTGGTAGGCGGCGTGCGGCTGGGAGTAGTCGTTGATGTTGTTGCCGTTGCCGCCGTTGCCATCATTGCCGGCTCCCCTAGCCGGTGGTGGAGGTCCTCCCGGTGGGGGGCGGGGGACGCGGCTGGTTGCCCTGGTCCTTTAGCTGGCGGGACGAGCTGCAGTTCGGGGTGGTGTGCGTAGCCGCTTGAAGGGACCGCTATGCCACTTGCACGGGCCATCGAACATCTGGTCGAAGCTGAGCCATGGCTTCTGCCTCCTTGCTTCATTAGCCGGCGCGTCGGGCGCGCCCTCCACAGCATTGACTTGCCGCGCGTGGTAGCGAGGCTTCTACTGTCCGGCCTGGCAGTCCCCATGGAACCGGTTGTCGTTGCCGTGGCGTCTAGAGGGTCCGGCTTCTCCAGCCGGATTGCTGGGTCGGTCGCGAGCCGGCTCCGTGGGAGTCGGGCGGCCGTCCGCGTTTACTCGGAGGGGCTTCTTCATGGCGGCATCCGCCGTGGCGTACTGGTCCGCAACCATCATGAGGTCCGCCATGGTTTTGGCTCGTCACACAGTAGCCGGTGGCGAAGCATGGTGCCCTCGCAGCAACCCTCGATGAAGAAGCCGATGGCTTGGCTCTCTAGGATGCCCTCGCAAGTGTTGCACAGCTCCGTCCACTTGGCGAGGTCGGTCTCGTGGTCGCCATGGATGCACAAGGCCAGGTCGCGCGGGCGTCCTGGGCGCTTGTACGTGCCGTTGAAGTTGCGGACGAACACCTTCTTGAAGTCAGGCCAAGCGTTGATGCTGTTGGGCGCGAGGCTATTGAGCCATGTCCTTGCTCACCCATTAGCATGAGGGGGATGTAGCGCACGGATGTGCGCTTGTTCCCGTGGGCGATGCCGATTGTCGTAGCGTAGTCGGTCAGCCAGTCCACCGGCTTCATGCTGCTGTCGTACTTGGGGGTGTCCCTGGGCGGGTGAGGGGAGGGACGCCTGCTGGGGTCCGAAACAAACCGGACCGGTAGACTCTTCCCCCTCCGTGACGTGCGCTTGAGCGAGGAGCTCGATGCGGTCGCAGGCATCCGGGCGATCCGGGTTGGGCGCTCCCACCCGGCCCGAGAGACGGGAACCAGCTGGTCTGGGCGCTCCGACTGGCGGAGGGGGGTGGCAGGTTGTTGTTCACCGTCTGCTCCTGGCGCGGCTGGCCCCTGTTACCGGAGCTGCGGCGCCTGCTGCGGGCCCTGGGCGGCTGAGGGGAGGACGCCTGCTGGGCGTCACGCGGCGCCCCCTGCTGTTGGCCGGTAGCTCGCTCCTCCTGGTGTAGCTAAGGTCTTCCTACACCTGCCGGTTGGCGCCAGCCTGCTCGTCCGCGACGCGGAGGAGCTCCTGCACGCGGGCTTGCTAGCGGGCTTGCTTCTTGCCCTCTAGGCTAGGAAGTTCCTCTGCCATGGCTCGCGCCGCGCGCAAGTTCTTGATGGGCGTGCTGTAGGTGGGTTGTGCGAGGGCGGGCACGGGATCCGGTTCCCCGTCCTTTTCCAACCTACCGCCAAGCTCGCCGCCCCGACGCCTTACCTGGCCGCGCCGGCTTGGCTCCGCGGTAGCCGGAGTGAGGCCGTGCGCGCGGTCGTACTTGCGTCGGGTGATCTCGAGCTGCTTACGGGCTGCAGCTAGCTCCATGGCCTCATGGAGGAGGATCTGTCTCTCCATGCTGAAGTTGCCTCCGCCTCCTCCGGGTTATCCCCGAGGTTAACCAGCGTCAGGAGCCGATCAATGGCATCCTCCAACGGGTTCCGGGGCTGCGGGGGCAGAAGTTCCGACCTCGTGCGCGCCTCGCTCCCGCGGCTGGCGGGGATGGGAGCTGGAACCAGCCATCATGACCTCCGTGCCATGAGGTGCGGCGGAGGCACTGCCGTCTGAGCACGGCAGCTCCGCGACAGAGACGATTTCCCTAGGGAAACGTTCTGGGACGGTGGCGACGTAAACGGAGAGGTCGCCGAATAGCAGAACGGTGCCGTTCGCCGGAAGGAGGTTCCGGCGAAGCAGGAAGCGTTGTCGATGACGCAGTCGAATTCGCCGCGTGAGCACCAGCACCAGGCCGGAGGCCACCGCTCACCGGCTGAAGTGCGGAGTCCCGTGCAGAACGTGACTGCAGTCGAAGCCATCAGCCCCACGGTGGGCGCCAACTGTCGTTGTATTGGGAACGGTAGTACCTGGAGGTAGTAGGTCGATGGGGACTAGCAGGGTGATCGAGCGTACAGTGATTGATAGTATCGACGGCGTCCACATGCGGGATTGGATACAAGCGAGCGTAGCGGGACGCGAGAAGTACCCAGGTTCCGGGCCCTCGTGGTGATGTAAAGCCCCTACTCCTGCCGGATCTGGCTATGTAATATACGAACTACAAGTGCTCCTCGAGCTGTATTATCTAGGTACTGCCTTAAATGCAATGAGACCAACCCTTTCTACTTAGGCCTTGCCTCTCCTTATATAGGCAGAGAGGCAAAGGTCTCACTGGCCAGTTCGACTTGTGGGCCCCACAGGCGGGTCCCAGCCGACTAGTCATCCACAGTGTCCGGTATGGCTTGTCCTGTCGGAGTACGAGCGGTATGGCTGTCGTAGGCATAGTGGACGCCGTGCGAGCCTATCGTCAGCACCGGCCACTGTTCCTGCGTCACCCACGCAAAGTCTTCGGTATGGCTGGGTAGTTTCCAGTCTTGTCACCGTACAGGGCGTACCGTGCACTGATACACACGTCGCCCTGTCCCATTGATTGAGTCCAGGTGCCTCCTGCCGATCCGGCTACGAGGGATAGCCGGCCTGTCTTGCCTTGTCCGGCTGCATTCGGTCAGCCTGACGCGATCCGACTGTCTTGTTTCTTATTCGGTTGGGGTACCCGGGGATCATCCCCCTGACACCGTGGGCTCCGGCATCCACAAAAGCGGCATGCTCGAGCCCGCGAACATCAACGCCTACATCGTTGAACACTGTGCTCTTTTCTACCGTCAGTCATGTTTCTAACCTTGCGGCGCTTCCTATCAAAGAAACAAGACTGTTGCATAACTGCCCAATATCTACAGAGTAAATAAAACAAAATTACAATTCAACACAAACATGCGACCCAAGAGACCTTTGCTTACCAGGAGCTAATTGCGTTCGAGCAACCACCCTATCCAAGAATAGAAGGGCGACTCCTAGTTGCAGCAGCTTCCACATCCAGTACATCACAATTCAGCTCAAACATGCAATCCGAAGCATACCTTTTCATCAACCCAACTAGCTGACTGTCACACGATATAGGAACCATGATGCCACGTTCATCCATGAAGCTGAACTTTGCAGTCTGCTTCGGCCATACTTCAACATGATTACGTAGAGCAGCAACCATACCAGATATAGTGCAGATATGCGCATGCGCTTCTTCCATCATGAAACAATGGCTTACATAACACTTGCCCTTGGAGTCGTACATGTAGAGGACTACTGTAATCAGGTAAGGGGGGTCCACGTAGATCCCACTTGACAGAAAACTGTGGACAAAATATGTTTGTCAGCGTTGGGCTAACAAACAGTTTGAGGTTCAGTAGCCAGCTAGCAGTTGTAATTAGTCTGAATAGCAAATAGAAGGGTAGCTCACCCGCTTGTAGGCAGAACTTCTTCTTCCTTGATAGTAGGATCTGCCATGCTCCGAACTGCTCGGCTCATCGACGGCAGAGGAGGGCTAGAGCATCGCAACGGCGGCTATGGCATGCGCCATTCGAGCTCGGTATCAGTGACTGGGCGTAGCAACTGGGTGCAACAACTTGGCCCCGGAAGTCAAATGTCCGAAGGGATCGTCCTGCCTGGAGGGTGGATTGCGACGCCGCCGGTGCTAGGGGAAAGCTGGAAATGGATTTGTGAAATTGGTCAACGCATCCAATCCACTTAGTTGCTTGATGTGCCTAAGAGGTTGCCGCGTTGGCGCCCGCATCACGGACAGATAACCAACCGTCTACTTCACGGGGCGGTTTAACGGAATGTTTGTATTTGGCAGGGGTGAGATGAGTTTGCCTCGAAATGGCCCCTATCAGTAGTTGGTGGCCAACTTTTCGAAACGCGGTAATTTCAGGCAACTTA
>CAJUXJ010000872.1:27500-57500 GCA_910589775.1 Avena eriantha
ATCCGAAAGAGGTCTACGAATACTTTTGGGAAAACGTCGACGTTTGCTAGCTTATTTGGCAAAGAAAAATAGAGTACGTTATAAGAAATTAATCAGTCAGTTGAATATTCGGGAGCAGTAATTTAATCGTTTGAATTTTTTTCTTTTTTTATTAGTAGTCTTATAGTAGTCTTAGATTTTGCATTTTGATGAGCCTCGTTTTGAGGAATTCATGGAATAATCCATTTTCATGGAATAATGAATTAAGGAAGAAAGGATATGAGTCTACCGCTTACAAGAAAAGATCTCATGATAGTCAATATGGGCCCTCAACACCCATCAATGCATGGTGTTCTTCGACTGATCGTTACTCTCGATGGTGAAGATGTTATTGATTGTGAACCCATATTAGGCTATTTACACAGAGGAATGGAAAAAATCGCGGAAAACCGAACTATTAAGAGATGAGGGAGATAGAGAGATGGTAGAAGGGGATAGGAAAGGGGAAGATATTTGTAAATTCCTTAAGTTAAGAAAGAAAAAAGAATAAAAATACGGATACATAGCATAAAAAAAAGAATAAATAAGACGAAATTCGCCCTCCTCCTACATATTTAATTTCTTCTCCTATACAAAAACTAGCAAGACCCACTCCATTGGTAATTCCATCAATGACACCTTTATCAAAAAATTCCGTTAGTTCGGTTAATGCTCTTATACCGAAGGTAAAGACCCTAGTATAGAAAATATCTATATAACCGCGATTATATGACCAACTGTATATATTTTTTTTACTTTATCAAAAAAGTACGAAAAAGGACTTTCCTTGTAAAAGGAATTTTGTAAATCCAAATTCTGAAAAAAAGAATAAGAGGATCCATAGAAAATATATGCAATGAATAAACCGAAGATAGCTAAACTTACAGAATAAATTGCATTAGTAAAAAATTCATATAAATTTATAGAAGAATTAGAACTTTCCTGGCTAAAGTTTATTGAGGGAGTTAACCACTTTGATAATATGGTTAACCCCCCTATTCCATTATCTGTCGCTCCATTATCAAAAGAGATTCCTATGAATCCAATGAACAAAGTAAAAAGCAGTAATATAAGAAGAGGAAATAACATAGTATTTTCCGTTTCATGCGGATAGGCAAAAGTTTTTTTAGCCCCAAAGGACGTACTAAAGGATCCTATCCTATTTGTTGTATTACCTTGAATTTTTGGTATATTTTGTGAAAAAAAAGAAACTCCATTCTTTGTTGTTGATAAAATGAAACCCCTATTCACTCCTTTGGGTATCCTTTTTCCCCACAAGGATATTGAATACAAGGGGCCCTCTTTAGTGCTACTATAATTTTGAAAATGAACGCGCAAATACCCATCAAATGTAAGTAAATATATCCGAAACATATAAAAGGCAGTTAATCCTGCAGTAAAGGAAGCTATTATTCCAAAAAAGGGCGAATATAACCAACTATTACTAAGGATCTCATCTTTGGACCAAAAGCAAGCAAGAGGCGGAATACCACAAAGAGAAAGTGTACCCCATAAAAAAGTGGATCTTGTAATTGGAATATATTTTCTTAAACCGCCCATAAGAACCATATTCTGACTTTTATCTGGTGAATATCCAACAAGAGGTTCCATTGAATGAATAATTGATCCGGATCCCAAGAACAATAAAGCTTTTGAATAAGCATGAGTGATCAAATGAAATAAAGCAGCTTGATAAGAACCTATACCTAAAGCTAACATCATATAACCCAATTGAGACATTGTAGAATAAGCTAAACTTCTTTTAATATCTCTCTGAGCAAGAGCTAAAGTAGCTCCTAAGAAGAGTGTTACTGTACCTACTAAAGAAATTAAACTCATTATCAAAGGTAGAGATATGAAAAGAGGAAGAAGTCGAGCTAGAAGAAAAATACCCGCAGCAACCATAGTTGCTGCGTGTATAAGAGCTGAAATGGGAGTGGGTCCTTCCATAGCATCGGGTAACCATACGTGAAGAGGGAATTGTGCGGATTTCGCAACTGCACCAAGGAATAATAAAAAAGCACACAAAGTAGTAAGTAAAGAATTAATTCCATTATTAGGAATCCAGTTATTAGCTATTTTGAACAAATCCCTAAACTCTAAACTACCTGTTATCCAAAAAAAACCTAAAATTCCTAATAATAGACCAAAATCCCCTACACGATTAGTTACAAAAGCTTTTTGACAAGCACTCGCTGCGATTGGTCGTGTAAACCAAAAACCTATCAATAAATAGGAACACATTCCTACGAGTTCCCAAAAAAAATAAATTTGTATCAAATTGGAGCTAGTAACCAATCCTAGCATGGAAGTATTGAAAAAACTTATATAAACAAAAAATCTCAAATACCCTTCATCGTGAGACATATAACCGTCACTGTAAATAAGAACCAGGATTCCTACAGTAGTAATTAGTATTAACATAATAGAAGTAAGCGGGTCAATCAAGTATCCAAATTCTAAAGAAAAATCATTATTGACGGTCCAAGACCATAGATATTGATAGATAGAACTTCCATTTATTTGTTGAATAGACAGTTGAACTGAGAATACCATAGCTATACTTAAGAGTAAAACACTAGGAAAAGCCCATATGCGACGAAGATTTTTTGTTGCTGTCGGAATAAAAAAAAGGCCAAATCCCATTGACATAATAACTGGAAGTGGGAGAAGAGGAATTACCCATGCATATTGATATATATGTTCCATAAGAAAAGAAGTTGCAATTTTTACTTGAAATTTTACTTAAAATTTTTCTATAAAATAAAAAGGTTTCCGATTCACCAAACCAATTCTTATCTCTTTCTGAAGGAATAAATAAAAAGAATAAGAAAAAATACTGGAATTCTTAATTTTTTCAAAAATTTATTTCATTGATATAATCTAAAATTCAAAATGGGTTTAATTGGTTAAATTCAAAAAGTTAATCAAATAACTTCGTTACCTAATTATTACCTAAATAATTACCTAAATAAGGATATTTAGTAAAATAAAAAAAAAGGTTGAATCTTTTTACTTTCTATTCATTTTTAGATTTCTTTAAAACATTAAAACAAAGATGAAGCAGCTCTCTTATTTCGTAACTGATTGATTGAATTCCAATGAAAAGAAAACCCATGTTTATAAAAAATTATAAAAGAGTTCTTACTTCATATAGAAATCAAATCCTAATGACTATAATTAACTAAGTTTAAGAATGTCTTGTTTAAGAGACTCCGTATTTTTTGTTTTGATGGGTATTCCATTATGGAGTACCATTCTGAACTTAATTAACTATTTGGATTCCCCCTTCTTTTTATCCACCCATCTTATTCTTATATAGGGGATAGGCTTCCATACCGTATATCTATATATGGAGTATACTGGATATATAAATATCTATAAATAGATTTAAAGGGGAAACCTTTCCATATATTCTATATTATTAAAACAAAGTATAAAATATATACGGAAAAAAATTCAGAATGTCAGTATCTTTCAGTATCTAAGTATAAATACTAAGAAAAAGAAGAAAGAAGGATTGATTTGCCACAATAGATGTCTTTCACATACAACTAGAAAAAAAAATAATTTCCTTTTTGAATGGCTGTTCCAAAAAAACGTATTTCATTGTCAAAAAAGCGTATTCGTAAAAATATTTGGAAGAAAAAAACTTATTTTTCCATAGTACACTCTTATTCTTTAGCAAAATCAAGATCATTTTCCAGCGGGAATGAACATCCAAAACCAAAGGGTTTTTCGGGGCAACAACAAACAAATAATAAGTAATACGGTTTTGGAATAATCTGAATTGACCTATCAAAAAATTATTCCAATTACTTAAATATGAATAATTTCGATTAATTAATTAATGTACTTTTATGTGTTGAATTACTCAGTACAATATTGTTAGAACAAACTCCTCTGATATTATAGAATAAAAGTTTTGGTATACTATGTGCTAAGTATTCTTTTCCTATCAATGATCCATGAATTTTTCATAATAGAATTCTCATAATAAAATATGAGAATTCTATTATGAAAAGTAGAGTATTCTTGCAATAGTACTTACGACTTCCATTTTCTCCAAAATCATTGGTTTAATGTTAGTAAAGTAAATCCTATTAATATTAATAGGAGCATAAAGTTTGATTCTCTAAATTTTTCCTTTTATTGAAAGAATTCTCAAAATTTAAGGGAGAAACTAATTAGAAAAAAAGGAGTTCCAACTCTTTCAAGCAGTCTTTCTATTAGGCACAGCAAGAGTTTATTGTAAAAAAAATCGCAACGATACTACCAAACGAAGTCTATTTTAATGAAGACTCTAATGTTCCTAAATTTTATAGACTTTCCCAATCTCGACGATTCCCGAGATAATAGCTATTATTCTTTTAAGTTACCCATTATTTGAAGTTAGCCGCCATGGTGAAATTGGTAGACACGCTGCTCTTAGGAAGCAGTGCTCAAGCATCTCGGTTCGAATCCGAGTGGCGGCATTCTCGAAAAAAAATACAATAGATTAGAAAATGGATTCAATTCGAAATTTACAATTTTGTAATGAGACCTTCCCCTTATGCTATTTGCAACTTTAGAACATATACTAACTCATATCTCTTTCTCAACCATTTCTATTGTGATTACGATTCATTTGATAACCTTATTAGTTCGTGAACTTGGGGGATTACGTGATTCGTCAGAAAAAGGAATGATAGTTACTTTTTTCTCTATAACAGGATTCCTAGTTTCTCGTTGGGCTTCTTCGGGACATTTTCCATTAAGTAATTTATATGAGTCATTGATCTTCCTTTCATGGGCTTTGTATATTCTTCATACCATTCCTAAGATACAGAACTCTAAAAATGATTTAAGCACAATAACTACGCCAAGTACTATTTTAACGCAAGGCTTTGCCACATCGGGTCTTTTAACTGAAATGCATCAATCCACAATACTAGTACCTGCTCTACAATCTCAGTGGTTAATGATGCATGTCAGTATGATGTTACTAAGCTATGCAACTCTTTTGTGCGGATCCTTATTATCTGCCGCTATTCTAATCATTAGATTTCGAAAGAATTTCCATTTCTTTTCTAAAAAGAAAAAAAATGTTTTAAATAAAACATTTTTCTTTAGTGATTTTAATGCAAAAAGAAGTGCTTTAAAAAGCACCTCTATTCCTTCATTTCCAAATTATTACAAATATCAATTAACGGAGCGTTTGGATTCTTGGAGTTATCGTGTCATTAGTCTAGGATTTACCCTTTTAACCATAGGTATTCTTTGTGGAGCAGTATGGGCTAATGAGGCGTGGGGATCCTATTGGAATTGGGATCCTAAGGAAACTTGGGCATTTATTACTTGGACCATATTTGCAATTTATTTACATAGTAGAACAAATCCAAATTGGAAGGGTACGAATTCGGCACTTGTAGCTTCGATAGGATTTCTTATAATTTGGATCTGTTATTTTGGTATCAATCTATTAGGAATAGGTTTACATAGTTATGGTTCGTTTACATTAATACCTAAATGATTACATAAAATGAAACCTTCATGAAATGCACGTTTTTACTTTTTTGTTTTATTTGAGAACCCTTTGAACGCCCTCTCAAAGGGTTCTCAAATAAAACAAAAAAGATCTAATTAGACTTTTTTTTTACTTTTTTCTGCATTAATAGTAATAGAGCGAACTAATTAAAAAAACCTATTTAGGATAATAATTGGATAAGAGAGCCTCTACCCTGTCAACGGATAGAGAGAGAACTAAATCTGGATAAATACCAATACCTATTACTGGTAAAAAGATACAGATTAAAATAAAAAGTTCCCGTGGTCCAGAATCCACAAAATTTGCGTTTGGAACATTAAATAGCTTGTATCCATAGAACATCTGGCGTAACATAGATAATAAATAAATAGGGGTTAATATCATTCCAATTGCCATTACAAAAGTAATTAGCATTTTTGGCATTAACAGAAATTTTGGACTAGTAATTAGTCCAAAAAAGACTACTAATTCTGCGACAAAACCACTCATTCCTGGTAAGGCAAGAGAAGCCATTGAAAAGCTACTAAACATAGTAAAAATTTTCGGCATTGGGATAGATATTCCCCCAAGTTCTTCGAGATAAACAAGACGCATTCTATCAGAAGCCGTTCCTGCCAAGAAAAAAAGTGTAGCACCGATAAATCCATGGGATAATATTTGTAAAATAGCTCCATTGAGTCCAATGTTGGTTATGGAACCAATTCCTATAATTATGAAACCCATATGAGATACGGAGGAATAGGCTATTCTTTTTTTGAAATTTCGTTGACCAAGAGAAGTTGAAGCTGCATAGATTATCTGGATAGCTCCTATTATTACCAACCAGGGCGAAAATAGATAATGAGCATGAGGTAACAATTCCATGTTGATACGAATCAATCCATATGCTCCCATCTTTAATAAGATTCCCGCTAAAAGCATACATGTACTATAATGAGCTTCCCCATGGGTATCTGGTAACCACGTATGTAGGGGTATAATCGGCAATTTGACAGCATAAGCAATAAGGAAGCCAAAATATAAAAGTATTTCCAAGGTTGCTGGGTATGATTGATTAATTAATCTTTCCAAATCTAATCCTGGTTCATTGGAACCATATAAGCCCATACCCAGAACTCCGATTAAGAAAAAAATGGAACCGCCTGCAGTATACAAAATAAATTTTGTAGCTGAATATAAACGCCTCTTTCCCCCCCACATGGATAAAAGTAAGTAAACAGGAATTAATTCTAACTCCCACATGATAAAAAAAAGTAAAAGGTCTCGCGAAGAAAATAATCCTATTTGACCACTATACATTGCGAGCATCAGGAAATAGAATAATCGCGAATTCTGGGTAACTGGCCAAGCTGCTAAAGTAGCTAAAGTAGTGATAAATCCTGTCAATAAAATAGATCCTACTGAAAGTCCATCGATTCCCAATCTCCAGTGAAAATCGAGGATATCTATCCATTTATAATCCTCCTTTAGTTGGATTAAGGGATCCTCCAGTTGGAAATGATAACAGAATGCATAAGTCATTAGAAGGAATTCTAATAAACAAATGGATATAGTATACCACCTAATGATTTTGTTTCCCCTATGGGGTAAAAAGAAAATTAATAAACCTGCAAATATCGGCAAAACAACAAGTATTGTTAACCAAGGAAAATAACTCATGATAAAGTGATAAAGACAAGATACGTTTTGACCAGAAAAGCCCGTGCTTGATTATTTCAAGCACAGGCTTCTTCGGTAAAGAGGAATCAGACGATTCGAATGCAGTTTTTTGTAACGTATCAATAAGATAGAGCCATGCTACGGGTTGTTTCAGGTCCTAAATAAACGCGGACACTTAAAAAATCTGTCGGGCAGGCGGATTCGCATCTTTTACAACCCACACAATCTTCAGTTCTCGGCGCAGAAGCAATTTGCTTGGCTTTACATCCATCCCAAGGTATCATTTCTAATACATCTGTTGGACAAGCTCGTACACATTGAGTGCATCCTATACATGTATCGTAAATTTTTACGGAATGTGACATTGGATCTATAAATTTTTCTTTTCAACATAAAATTTTTCGATCTGGTAAAAATGAAATTAGTACTATCATGAGTCATATGTATTGTAGACACCAGACGAAGCAATGGTTTATCCAAACCTCAAAAAATATATATATATATTTTTTTAATCCGTTTGTGAGAAAGCGTGAAAAAAGCCAAGAGACTTGAATTTTTGACTTCAATAATCAGAATTATACGAATTGTACATACGAATTCGAATTAGCCAATAAATTGGCTATCGTCTTTTCAATATAAATTATTGCAATATTAAAATTGCAATATCAATGAATTACAAAAATTCATTTAAGTGAAAAAGAATACTATGCAATAACCTATTAAAAAAAAAATGTATATTCTCAAATAATACTAAGAAAATAGTATAGTATTGATTTCCATTCATCTTAATATTCAATATTATTATATATGCGCCTTTGTTTATAGGATTGTATGTCTAATTATTCAATAAATTAGATTGATTGACACGAGTTGATTTCCTATTACGATGGATGGAAGAAAGAATGGATAGTCCAATAGCGGCCTCAGCAGCCGCAAGGGCTATAACAAAAATTGCAAAAATGTCTCCTTTTAATTGGCGACTATCAAATAGATCAGAAAATGTTACGAGATTTAGATTAATTGAATTCAGTATAAGTTCAAGACATATTAGAGCTCTAACCATGTTTCGACTTGTGATCAATCCATAGATACCAATCGAAAATAAATAGACACTCAAAAAAAGTACATGCTCAAACATCATTAATTAACTCCTTATAAATCTTGATTCATTTCAATATGAGGACAAGAATTGAATCGATTCAATTAATTACAATAGAACAATTACACAACAAAAGAGAAAAGAAAGAAGGTATTTGTTGGCAGTAGATCGGTTTTACTAAATCAAAATTTTGATTCTTTAGTTATTTATTTTAGATTTGCAATTCTTAGAATTTTTACTATTTTAAAGTTTTCTTATTGCCGAGCCATAGTAATTGCACCTATTAAAGAAACTAGAAGAATTATGGAAATGAGTTCAAACGGAAGATAAAAATCTGTTGCTAAATGAATCCCAATTTGTTGAACATTATTTATGAGACCCTGTTCTACTATTTGGTTTGATCTTGTAGTCCAAAGAATTCCATACCATGACGTATCTGGGATAGTAGTCATTAGTGAAAAAACAATAGTTATACAAACTAGTGAAGTGAACCCATCTCCAATAGTCCAATAATTCTTATCTTTAGACCATTCTGAGCCATTTACGAACATTACAGCGAATATGATCAAGACATTTATGGCTCCCACATAAATAAGAAGTTGTGCCACAGCTACAAAGTAGGAATTTAATAAAAAATAGAATAAGGATATACAAACAAGAACTAATCCCAGCGAAAAGGCAGAATAAATGGGGTTGTTAAGTAATACTACTCCTAGACCCCCTAGTAGAAGAACAAATCCCCCAAATAGCATAAGAATCTCATGTATTGGCCCAGGTAAATCCATTATGGATAAAAAGAAATTAATAGTATAAAATTTTTCATGAACTGACTAAAACTAAAGAATTCAAGGAAGGCAAAAGGGATTAGGATATTTTTTGGGGGTATAAGCTGTTATAGTTAGAAATTATATCACGAAAATCTAGTCTTATTTAAAATAATAAAAAATTTCGAATAAGCATGTAGTTATTCGTTTTTCTTTATAGTTAGTAAAGGATTATTCTTTTTTTATAACAAAAAGAAAAGAAAAAAATACGAATTTAGTAATCAGTAATCGTTCTTGAATTCGAAGATTTATCTTCCTCTATTTTACTTTTAGTAGAATTTCTAATTGTTTGAATTGTGTAATCTTCCATTATGGAGATCGGTAATCGACTTAAAGCAATTTGATTGTAATTCAATTCATGACGATCATAAGTAGAAAGTTCATACTCTTCAGTCATTGATAAACAGCTTGTCGGACAGTACTCAACACAATTACCACAAAATATACAAACTCCGAAATCAATACTATAATTAAGCAATTGCTTCCTTTTAATATCCTTTTCAAATCTCCAATCCACAAGGGGTAGATCTATCGGACATACGCGAACACATACTTCACAAGCAATACATTTATCAAATTCAAAGTGGATTCGGCCCCGAAAACGCTCCGGTGTAATTGATTTTTCGTAAGGGTAGTGAATCGTTATAGGTAAACGATTTGTGTGGGATAAGGTAGTTATGAAACTTTGACCAATGTACCGTGTAGCACGTATTGTTTGTTGACCATAACTCATGAACCCAGTTACCATAGGGAACATATTCATTCTAAATATCTATGAAAAAGATATGTTTCTTTCTCTTGTTTGAGAGAGCCTTTGTGTTGAAAATATTCTTACTGTTATTGTATTATCTTATTTATAGTGAAACAAGTTGGGAAGAGGTTGTTAATAATAGATTGCCCAGAGAAATAGGTAAAAGAAATTTCCATCCAAGATTTAATAACTGATCCATTCTCATCCTAGGTAAAGTCCATCTTATTGTGATAGAAATGAAGAGAAATAAATAAGCTTTAGTTAATGTAATAAAGATACCCATTGTCATTTCCAAAATTCCAACTGGGTTATTCATTTGGAAAAAATCAAAAAAGGATATATAGGGAATAGATAAATTCCACCCACCTAAGTAGAGAACTGTTACAAATAAAGAGGAAACTAATAAATTGAGGTAAGAAACAAGATAAAATAAACCATATTTTATACCGGAATATTCGGTTTGATAACCTGCTACTAATTCTTCCTCTGCTTCTGGTAAATCAAAAGGTAATCTTTCACATTCTGCCAAAGAAGAAATTAGAAAAACTAGAAAACCTATAGGCTGACGCCAAATATTCCATCCAAAAAAACCATACTTTGACTGTGCTTCAACTATATCAACTGTACTTGAACTGTTAGATAATCATAGTCGATGATAACATAACAGTTCCCACCGCTATTCCAAAACCGTACGTGAAACCTTAGCTTCATACGGCTTCTCTATGATCAGAAAAAAGAGAGGACTGTTTCGTTATTAGCCCCCGGGGCGCAGATAGAATTAGGTAAAATAAAATAGATGGCAAAGTCCTAAATTAGACCAAAGTAATTCTGTCTGCTAGAATAATAAAAAGGGCTTCTGAATTGATCTCATCCTTTATAATATAATAAATTTATTTCTTTCTTCAGTAATAACTTAATCTTGGAATAAAACACTTGTTATAGGAATTAAATTAATAAATTAAAAGATTTGGGTATTAGTTCATAAGGAATTCTCTATGAATATGGATAGAGGAAGGAAATAATTCCAATTTTTTTGTATTACACTCCACATCTTTTGTCCTACTCTTCTTTCCCTAGGTAGGGGGTATTAAAAATTTAAAAGAAAAAAAGGGGTAAAGGGTTAATTCGTTCTTTATAGCCATTTTCTTAACAAGTGAATGGGAACATACTCTGGATCGGAATACGAAGAAAGTACTACTTGATAATTTCCACTAATTTCAAGTCCTTATTATGATTCCTTTTATGGGGTAAAATATCTAATATCTTAGATTCCCCATTCTTAATCCTTTATGTACTTTAGTGTTCCTAATCCTTCACTAACTTTTGATGGATTCTTCTTATGATTATAAGTTATAGTAATAACTAGGAATATTCTAGTAATGGAATTCCATATCGCGAATCCTTTATTCTTGCCCGCTTCAAGATAGGATGACTAATTAAAAAATATCAATCTTGGGATAAAGAGTTTACACTGCTTATGTTTACTTCAACTTTTTTCTTGTACGTAGGAAATGAGATTTTTCTTTTTACTACAAATTTATAAGGTGTTTTGTTTCACTCATATAGCTATCTAGTTTAACTTACCAACCCGAGAATAATAAAAGGAAGATAAATAGTTAATGGATTTTATAGGAAAAAGACCCTATTTTAACGAATCACACGTAGAGATATTGCTAGCACACAAAAAGTTAATGGTATTTCATAACTAATGGATTGAGCAGCAGCTCGTAGACCGCCTGAAAAAGAATATTTATTATTTGAGCTATATCCTGCCATAAGAAGACCGATAGGGGCAATACTTGAAATGGCAATCCATAAAAAAACACCAATACTAAGATCAGCTAAAACAAAATGATATCCCAAAGGGATAACTAAAAAACTTAATAAAATTGATATGACTGCTATAGAGGGTCCAATGCTAAATAAAGGAATATCCCCTCGGGATGGTAGGATATCCTCTTTTAAAAGTAGCTTAGTCCCATCTGCTATAGCTTGAAGCAGTCCCAGGGGGCCCGCATATTCAGGACCAATACGTTGTTGTATCGACGCGGATATTTCTCTTTCTAACCACACAATTACGAGTACCTCTATTGTGATTCCCAAAAGGAGGGTCAAAATGGGTAGAATCGATATGAGTCCATAGACTTCTTTTAATAATTCCGATTTCGAAAAAGAATTTATAGTTTCTACCTCTACCCTATCTATTATCATTTCAACGATCAACTTCTCCCATAATGATATCTATACTACCTAATATCGTCATGATATCAGCCAATTTCATTTTTTTAACTAGTTGAGGAAGAATTTGCAAATTAATAAAACCGGGTGGACGAATTTTCCATCTCCAGGGGAAAAGGCTATCATCTCCTACTAGATAAATTCCTAATTCACCTTTTGGGGCTTCCACTCTTACATAAAGTTCTTGCTTTGACAATTCAAAATTGGGTGAAGGTTTTTTACCAAGAAATCTATATTCAAAATCATTCCATTCGGAATTCTTTGCTTTCTTAAAGCGTCGGACTTCTAAATTCTCATAAGGGCCTCCAGGAATTTTTTCTACCGCTTGTTGAATTATTTTAATGGATTCCCTCATTTCACTGACTCGTACTAAATAACGAGCTAATGAATCCCCTTCCTTTTGCCACTGGACTTTCCAATCAAATTGGTTGTAAGACTCATAAGGATCCACTTTACGAAGATCCCATTGTATTCCAGAAGCTCGTAACATAGGTCCCGATAAGCCCCAATTTACTGCTTCTTCTCCCCTAATAAAACCTACTCCCTCAACTCGCTCTAAAAAAATGGGATTCTGTGTAATAAGTTGTTGATATTCAACAACTCCGCGTAAAAAATAATCACAGAAATCCAAACATTTATCGATCCATCCATAAGGTAGATCCGCGGCTACTCCTCCGATGCGAAAGTAATTGTGCATCATTCGCATACCTGTAGCAGCTTCAAATAGATCGTATATTAATTCTCTCTCTCTAAAAATATAGAAAAAAGGGGTCTGTGCGCCGAGATCCGCCATAAAAGGCCCAAGCCATAACAAGTGAGAAGCTATACGGCTCAGCTCTAACATAATTACCCTAATATAGCTGGCTCTTTGCGGTATTTGAATATTTTCCAAGAATTCTGGTGCATTTACCGTTATTGCTTCTGTAAACATAGTAGCTAAATAATCCCACCGTGTTACATAAGGTAAGTATTGTATAATAGTTCGGTTTTCCGCGATTTTTTCCATTCCTCTGTGTAAATAGCCTAATATGGGTTCACAATCAATAACATCTTCACCATCGAGAGTAACGATCAGTCGAAGAACACCATGCATTGATGGGTGTTGAGGGCCCATATTGACTATCATGAGATCTTTTCTTGTAAGCGGTAGACTCATATCCTTTCTTCCTTAATTCATTATTCCATGAAAATGGATTATTCCATGAATTCCTCAAAACGAGGCTCATCAAAATGCAAAATCTAAGACTACTATAAGACTACTAATAAAAAAAGAAAAAAATTCAAACGATTAAATTACTGCTCCCGAATATTCAACTGACTGATTAATTTCTTATAACGTACTCTATTTTTCTTTGCCAAATAAGCTAGCAAACGTCGACGTTTTCCCAAAAGTATTCGTAGACCTCTTTCGGATGAAAAATCTTTTTTGTGTAATTCCAAATGTGAAGCAAGTCTCCGTATCTTATTGGTAAAACTAAATACTTGAAATTCAACAGAACCCCTGTTTTCTTCTTTTTCTTCTTTAACCATAAATCCCAAAATTTTTCTACCTCCTTTCTTTTTCATATATTTTTCTGATCAGGAAAAATCAAAAATTATGTCAGTTATTTTGAAGTTATTCTAATCTCGTACACACAAAAATTTGCAATTATTCATCTACTACTGGAATTTGGATTGATTTTATCAATGCAAATTGGATTTGGATAGAAGAGTACATTCTTTCTAATATTTTAGATAGAAGAAATGTTTCCTCTATCTAAAATATTAGAAAGAATGTACTCTTCTATCCAAATCCAATTTGCATTGATAAAATCAATCCAAATTCCAGTAGTAGATGAATAATTGCAAATTTTTGTGTGTACGAGATTAGAATAACTTCAAAATAACTGACATAATTTTTGATTTTTCCTGATCAGAAAAATATATGAAAAAGAAAGGAGGTAGAAAAATTTTGGGATTTATGGTTAAAGAAGAAAAAGAAGAAAACAGGGGTTCTGTTGAATTTCAAGTATTTAGTTTTACCAATAAGATACGGAGACTTGCTTCACATTTGGAATTACACAAAAAAGATTTTTCATCCGAAAGAGGTCTACGAATACTTTTGGGAAAACGTCGACGTTTGCTAGCTTATTTGGCAAAGAAAAATAGAGTACGTTATAAGAAATTAATCAGTCAGTTGAATATTCGGGAGCAGTAATTTAATCGTTTGAATTTTTTTCTTTTTTTATTAGTAGTCTTATAGTAGTCTTAGATTTTGCATTTTGATGAGCCTCGTTTTGAGGAATTCATGGAATAATCCATTTTCATGGAATAATGAATTAAGGAAGAAAGGATATGAGTCTACCGCTTACAAGAAAAGATCTCATGATAGTCAATATGGGCCCTCAACACCCATCAATGCATGGTGTTCTTCGACTGATCGTTACTCTCGATGGTGAAGATGTTATTGATTGTGAACCCATATTAGGCTATTTACACAGAGGAATGGAAAAAATCGCGGAAAACCGAACTATTATACAATACTTACCTTATGTAACACGGTGGGATTATTTAGCTACTATGTTTACAGAAGCAATAACGGTAAATGCACCAGAATTCTTGGAAAATATTCAAATACCGCAAAGAGCCAGCTATATTAGGGTAATTATGTTAGAGCTGAGCCGTATAGCTTCTCACTTGTTATGGCTTGGGCCTTTTATGGCGGATCTCGGCGCACAGACCCCTTTTTTCTATATTTTTAGAGAGAGAGAATTAATATACGATCTATTTGAAGCTGCTACAGGTATGCGAATGATGCACAATTACTTTCGCATCGGAGGAGTAGCCGCGGATCTACCTTATGGATGGATCGATAAATGTTTGGATTTCTGTGATTATTTTTTACGCGGAGTTGTTGAATATCAACAACTTATTACACAGAATCCCATTTTTTAGAGCGAGTTGAGGGAGTAGGTTTTATTAGGGGAGAAGAAGCAGTAAATTGGGGCTTATCGGGACCTATGTTACGAGCTTCTGGAATACAATGGGATCTTCGTAAAGTGGATCCTTATGAGTCTTACAACCAATTTGATTGGAAAGTCCAGTGGCAAAAGGAAGGGGATTCATTAGCTCGTTATTTAGTACGAGTCAGTGAAATGAGGGAATCCATTAAAATAATTCAACAAGCGGTAGAAAAAATTCCTGGAGGCCCTTATGAGAATTTAGAAGTCCGACGCTTTAAGAAAGCAAAGAATTCCGAATGGAATGATTTTGAATATAGATTTCTTGGTAAAAAACCTTCACCCAATTTTGAATTGTCAAAGCAAGAACTTTATGTAAGAGTGGAAGCCCCAAAAGGTGAATTAGGAATTTATCTAGTAGGAGATGATAGCCTTTTCCCCTGGAGATGGAAAATTCGTCCACCCGGTTTTATTAATTTGCAAATTCTTCCTCAACTAGTTAAAAAAATGAAATTGGCTGATATCATGACGATATTAGGTAGTATAGATATCATTATGGGAGAAGTTGATCGTTGAAATGATAATAGATAGGGTAGAGGTAGAAACTATAAATTCTTTTTCGAAATCGGAATTATTAAAAGAAGTCTATGGACTCATATCGATTCTACCCATTTTGACCCTCCTTTTGGGAATCACAATAGAGGTACTCGTAATTGTGTGGTTAGAAAGAGAAATATCCGCGTCGATACAACAACGTATTGGTCCTGAATATGCGGGCCCCCTGGGACTGCTTCAAGCTATAGCAGATGGGACTAAGCTACTTTTAAAAGAGGATATCCTACCATCCCGAGGGGATATTCCTTTATTTAGCATTGGACCCTCTATAGCAGTCATATCAATTTTATTAAGTTTTTTAGTTATCCCTTTGGGATATCATTTTGTTTTAGCTGATCTTAGTATTGGTGTTTTTTTATGGATTGCCATTTCAAGTATTGCCCCTATCGGTCTTCTTATGGCAGGATATAGCTCAAATAATAAATATTCTTTTTCAGGCGGTCTACGAGCTGCTGCTCAATCCATTAGTTATGAAATACCATTAACTTTTTGTGTGCTAGCAATATCTCTACGTGTGATTCGTTAAAATAGGGTCTTTTTCCTATAAAATCCATTAACTATTTATCTTCCTTTTATTATTCTCGGGTTGGTAAGTTAAACTAGATAGCTATATGAGTGAAACAAAACACCTTATAAATTTGTAGTAAAAAGAAAAATCTCATTTCCTACGTACAAGAAAAAAGTTGAAGTAAACATAAGCAGTGTAAACTCTTTATCCCAAGATTGATATTTTTTAATTAGTCATCCTATCTTGAAGCGGGCAAGAATAAAGGATTCGCGATATGGAATTCCATTACTAGAATATTCCTAGTTATTACTATAACTTATAATCATAAGAAGAATCCATCAAAAGTTAGTGAAGGATTAGGAACACTAAAGTACATAAAGGATTAAGAATGGGGAATCTAAGATATTAGATATTTTACCCCATAAAAGGAATCATAATAAGGACTTGAAATTAGTGGAAATTATCAAGTAGTACTTTCTTCGTATTCCGATCCAGAGTATGTTCCCATTCACTTGTTAAGAAAATGGCTATAAAGAACGAATTAACCCTTTACCCCTTTTTTTCTTTTAAATTTTTAATACCCCCTACCTAGGGAAAGAAGAGTAGGACAAAAGATGTGGAGTGTAATACAAAAAAATTGGAATTATTTCCTTCCTCTATCCATATTCATAGAGAATTCCTTATGAACTAATACCCAAATCTTTTAATTTATTAATTTAATTCCTATAACAAGTGTTTTATTCCAAGATTAAGTTATTACTGAAGAAAGAAATAAATTTATTATATTATAAAGGATGAGATCAATTCAGAAGCCCTTTTTATTATTCTAGCAGACAGAATTACTTTGGTCTAATTTAGGACTTTGCCATCTATTTTATTTTACCTAATTCTATCTGCGCCCCGGGGGCTAATAACGAAACAGTCCTCTCTTTTTTCTGATCATAGAGAAGCCGTATGAAGCTAAGGTTTCACGTACGGTTTTGGAATAGCGGTGGGAACTGTTATGTTATCATCGACTATGATTATCTAACAGTTCAAGTACAGTTGATATAGTTGAAGCACAGTCAAAGTATGGTTTTTTTGGATGGAATATTTGGCGTCAGCCTATAGGTTTTCTAGTTTTTCTAATTTCTTCTTTGGCAGAATGTGAAAGATTACCTTTTGATTTACCAGAAGCAGAGGAAGAATTAGTAGCAGGTTATCAAACCGAATATTCCGGTATAAAATATGGTTTATTTTATCTTGTTTCTTACCTCAATTTATTAGTTTCCTCTTTATTTGTAACAGTTCTCTACTTAGGTGGGTGGAATTTATCTATTCCCTATATATCCTTTTTTGATTTTTTCCAAATGAATAACCCAGTTGGAATTTTGGAAATGACAATGGGTATCTTTATTACATTAACTAAAGCTTATTTATTTCTCTTCATTTCTATCACAATAAGATGGACTTTACCTAGGATGAGAATGGATCAGTTATTAAATCTTGGATGGAAATTTCTTTTACCTATTTCTCTGGGCAATCTATTATTAACAACCTCTTCCCAACTTGTTTCACTATAAATAAGATAATACAATAACAGTAAGAATATTTTCAACACAAAGGCTCTCTCAAACAAGAGAAAGAAACATATCTTTTTCATAGATATTTAGAATGAATATGTTCCCTATGGTAACTGGGTTCATGAGTTATGGTCAACAAACAATACGTGCTACACGGTACATTGGTCAAAGTTTCATAACTACCTTATCCCACACAAATCGTTTACCTATAACGATTCACTACCCTTACGAAAAATCAATTACACCGGAGCGTTTTCGGGGCCGAATCCACTTTGAATTTGATAAATGTATTGCTTGTGAAGTATGTGTTCGCGTATGTCCGATAGATCTACCCCTTGTGGATTGGAGATTTGAAAAGGATATTAAAAGGAAGCAATTGCTTAATTATAGTATTGATTTCGGAGTTTGTATATTTTGTGGTAATTGTGTTGAGTACTGTCCGACAAGCTGTTTATCAATGACTGAAGAGTATGAACTTTCTACTTATGATCGTCATGAATTGAATTACAATCAAATTGCTTTAAGTCGATTACCGATCTCCATAATGGAAGATTACACAATTCAAACAATTAGAAATTCTACTAAAAGTAAAATAGAGGAAGATAAATCTTCGAATTCAAGAACGATTACTGATTACTAAATTCGTATTTTTTTCTTTTCTTTTTGTTATAAAAAAAGAATAATCCTTTACTAACTATAAAGAAAAACGAATAACTACATGCTTATTCGAAATTTTTTATTATTTTAAATAAGACTAGATTTTCGTGATATAATTTCTAACTATAACAGCTTATACCCCCAAAAAATATCCTAATCCCTTTTGCCTTCCTTGAATTCTTTAGTTTTAGTCAGTTCATGAAAAATTTTATACTATTAATTTCTTTTTATCCATAATGGATTTACCTGGGCCAATACATGAGATTCTTATGCTATTTGGGGGATTTGTTCTTCTACTAGGGGGTCTAGGAGTAGTATTACTTAACAACCCCATTTATTCTGCCTTTTCGCTGGGATTAGTTCTTGTTTGTATATCCTTATTCTATTTTTTATTAAATTCCTACTTTGTAGCTGTGGCACAACTTCTTATTTATGTGGGAGCCATAAATGTCTTGATCATATTCGCTGTAATGTTCGTAAATGGCTCAGAATGGTCTAAAGATAAGAATTATTGGACTATTGGAGATGGGTTCACTTCACTAGTTTGTATAACTATTGTTTTTTCACTAATGACTACTATCCCAGATACGTCATGGTATGGAATTCTTTGGACTACAAGATCAAACCAAATAGTAGAACAGGGTCTCATAAATAATGTTCAACAAATTGGGATTCATTTAGCAACAGATTTTTATCTTCCGTTTGAACTCATTTCCATAATTCTTCTAGTTTCTTTAATAGGTGCAATTACTATGGCTCGGCAATAAGAAAACTTTAAAATAGTAAAAATTCTAAGAATTGCAAATCTAAAATAAATAACTAAAGAATCAAAATTTTGATTTAGTAAAACCGATCTACTGCCAACAAATACCTTCTTTCTTTTCTCTTTTGTTGTGTAATTGTTCTATTGTAATTAATTGAATCGATTCAATTCTTGTCCTCATATTGAAATGAATCAAGATTTATAAGGAGTTAATTAATGATGTTTGAGCATGTACTTTTTTTGAGTGTCTATTTATTTTCGATTGGTATCTATGGATTGATCACAAGTCGAAACATGGTTAGAGCTCTAATATGTCTTGAACTTATACTGAATTCAATTAATCTAAATCTCGTAACATTTTCTGATCTATTTGATAGTCGCCAATTAAAAGGAGACATTTTTGCAATTTTTGTTATAGCCCTTGCGGCTGCTGAGGCCGCTATTGGACTATCCATTCTTTCTTCCATCCATCGTAATAGGAAATCAACTCGTGTCAATCAATCTAATTTATTGAATAATTAGACATACAATCCTATAAACAAAGGCGCATATATAATAATATTGAATATTAAGATGAATGGAAATCAATACTATACTATTTTCTTAGTATTATTTGAGAATATACATTTTTTTTTTAATAGGTTATTGCATAGTATTCTTTTTCACTTAAATGAATTTTTGTAATTCATTGATATTGCAATTTTAATATTGCAATAATTTATATTGAAAAGACGATAGCCAATTTATTGGCTAATTCGAATTCGTATGTACAATTCGTATAATTCTGATTATTGAAGTCAAAAATTCAAGTCTCTTGGCTTTTTTCACGCTTTCTCACAAACGGATTAAAAAAATATATATATATATTTTTTGAGGTTTGGATAAACCATTGCTTCGTCTGGTGTCTACAATACATATGACTCATGATAGTACTAATTTCATTTTTACCAGATCGAAAAATTTTATGTTGAAAAGAAAAATTTATAGATCCAATGTCACATTCCGTAAAAATTTACGATACATGTATAGGATGCACTCAATGTGTACGAGCTTGTCCAACAGATGTATTAGAAATGATACCTTGGGATGGATGTAAAGCCAAGCAAATTGCTTCTGCGCCGAGAACTGAAGATTGTGTGGGTTGTAAAAGATGCGAATCCGCCTGCCCGACAGATTTTTTAAGTGTCCGCGTTTATTTAGGACCTGAAACAACCCGTAGCATGGCTCTATCTTATTGATACGTTACAAAAAACTGCATTCGAATCGTCTGATTCCTCTTTACCGAAGAAGCCTGTGCTTGAAATAATCAAGCACGGGCTTTTCTGGTCAAAACGTATCTTGTCTTTATCACTTTATCATGAGTTATTTTCCTTGGTTAACAATACTTGTTGTTTTGCCGATATTTGCAGGTTTATTAATTTTCTTTTTACCCCATAGGGGAAACAAAATCATTAGGTGGTATACTATATCCATTTGTTTATTAGAATTCCTTCTAATGACTTATGCATTCTGTTATCATTTCCAACTGGAGGATCCCTTAATCCAACTAAAGGAGGATTATAAATGGATAGATATCCTCGATTTTCACTGGAGATTGGGAATCGATGGACTTTCAGTAGGATCTATTTTATTGACAGGATTTATCACTACTTTAGCTACTTTAGCAGCTTGGCCAGTTACCCAGAATTCGCGATTATTCTATTTCCTGATGCTCGCAATGTATAGTGGTCAAATAGGATTATTTTCTTCGCGAGACCTTTTACTTTTTTTTATCATGTGGGAGTTAGAATTAATTCCTGTTTACTTACTTTTATCCATGTGGGGGGGAAAGAGGCGTTTATATTCAGCTACAAAATTTATTTTGTATACTGCAGGCGGTTCCATTTTTTTCTTAATCGGAGTTCTGGGTATGGGCTTATATGGTTCCAATGAACCAGGATTAGATTTGGAAAGATTAATTAATCAATCATACCCAGCAACCTTGGAAATACTTTTATATTTTGGCTTCCTTATTGCTTATGCTGTCAAATTGCCGATTATACCCCTACATACGTGGTTACCAGATACCCATGGGGAAGCTCATTATAGTACATGTATGCTTTTAGCGGGAATCTTATTAAAGATGGGAGCATATGGATTGATTCGTATCAACATGGAATTGTTACCTCATGCTCATTATCTATTTTCGCCCTGGTTGGTAATAATAGGAGCTATCCAGATAATCTATGCAGCTTCAACTTCTCTTGGTCAACGAAATTTCAAAAAAAGAATAGCCTATTCCTCCGTATCTCATATGGGTTTCATAATTATAGGAATTGGTTCCATAACCAACATTGGACTCAATGGAGCTATTTTACAAATATTATCCCATGGATTTATCGGTGCTACACTTTTTTTCTTGGCAGGAACGGCTTCTGATAGAATGCGTCTTGTTTATCTCGAAGAACTTGGGGGAATATCTATCCCAATGCCGAAAATTTTTACTATGTTTAGTAGCTTTTCAATGGCTTCTCTTGCCTTACCAGGAATGAGTGGTTTTGTCGCAGAATTAGTAGTCTTTTTTGGACTAATTACTAGTCCAAAATTTCTGTTAATGCCAAAAATGCTAATTACTTTTGTAATGGCAATTGGAATGATATTAACCCCTATTTATTTATTATCTATGTTACGCCAGATGTTCTATGGATACAAGCTATTTAATGTTCCAAACGCAAATTTTGTGGATTCTGGACCACGGGAACTTTTTATTTTAATCTGTATCTTTTTACCAGTAATAGGTATTGGTATTTATCCAGATTTAGTTCTCTCTCTATCCGTTGACAGGGTAGAGGCTCTCTTATCCAATTATTATCCTAAATAGGTTTTTTTAATTAGTTCGCTCTATTACTATTAATGCAGAAAAAAGTAAAAAAAAAGTCTAATTAGATCTTTTTTGTTTTATTTGAGAACCCTTTGAGAGGGCGTTCAAAGGGTTCTCAAATAAAACAAAAAAGTAAAAACGTGCATTTCATGAAGGTTTCATTTTATGTAATCATTTAGGTATTAATGTAAACGAACCATAACTATGTAAACCTATTCCTAATAGATTGATACCAAAATAACAGATCCAAATTATAAGAAATCCTATCGAAGCTACAAGTGCCGAATTCGTACCCTTCCAATTTGGATTTGTTCTACTATGTAAATAAATTGCAAATATGGTCCAAGTAATAAATGCCCAAGTTTCCTTAGGATCCCAATTCCAATAGGATCCCCACGCCTCATTAGCCCATACTGCTCCACAAAGAATACCTATGGTTAAAAGGGTAAATCCTAGACTAATGACACGATAACTCCAAGAATCCAAACGCTCCGTTAATTGATATTTGTAATAATTTGGAAATGAAGGAATAGAGGTGCTTTTTAAAGCACTTCTTTTTGCATTAAAATCACTAAAGAAAAATGTTTTATTTAAAACATTTTTTTTCTTTTTAGAAAAGAAATGGAAATTCTTTCGAAATCTAATGATTAGAATAGCGGCAGATAATAAGGATCCGCACAAAAGAGTTGCATAGCTTAGTAACATCATACTGACATGCATCATTAACCACTGAGATTGTAGAGCAGGTACTAGTATTGTGGATTGATGCATTTCAGTTAAAAGACCCGATGTGGCAAAGCCTTGCGTTAAAATAGTACTTGGCGTAGTTATTGTGCTTAAATCATTTTTAGAGTTCTGTATCTTAGGAATGGTATGAAGAATATACAAAGCCCATGAAAGGAAGATCAATGACTCATATAAATTACTTAATGGAAAATGTCCCGAAGAAGCCCAACGAGAAACTAGGAATCCTGTTATAGAGAAAAAAGTAACTATCATTCCTTTTTCTGACGAATCACGTAATCCCCCAAGTTCACGAACTAATAAGGTTATCAAATGAATCGTAATCACAATAGAAATGGTTGAGAAAGAGATATGAGTTAGTATATGTTCTAAAGTTGCAAATAGCATAAGGGGAAGGTCTCATTACAAAATTGTAAATTTCGAATTGAATCCATTTTCTAATCTATTGTATTTTTTTTCGAGAATGCCGCCACTCGGATTCGAACCGAGATGCTTGAGCACTGCTTCCTAAGAGCAGCGTGTCTACCAATTTCACCATGGCGGCTAACTTCAAATAATGGGTAACTTAAAAGAATAATAGCTATTATCTCGGGAATCGTCGAGATTGGGAAAGTCTATAAAATTTAGGAACATTAGAGTCTTCATTAAAATAGACTTCGTTTGGTAGTATCGTTGCGATTTTTTTTACAATAAACTCTTGCTGTGCCTAATAGAAAGACTGCTTGAAAGAGTTGGAACTCCTTTTTTTCTAATTAGTTTCTCCCTTAAATTTTGAGAATTCTTTCAATAAAAGGAAAAATTTAGAGAATCAAACTTTATGCTCCTATTAATATTAATAGGATTTACTTTACTAACATTAAACCAATGATTTTGGAGAAAATGGAAGTCGTAAGTACTATTGCAAGAATACTCTACTTTTCATAATAGAATTCTCATATTTTATTATGAGAATTCTATTATGAAAAATTCATGGATCATTGATAGGAAAAGAATACTTAGCACATAGTATACCAAAACTTTTATTCTATAATATCAGAGGAGTTTGTTCTAACAATATTGTACTGAGTAATTCAACACATAAAAGTACATTAATTAATTAATCGAAATTATTCATATTTAAGTAATTGGAATAATTTTTTGATAGGTCAATTCAGATTATTCCAAAACCGTATTACTTATTATTTGTTTGTTGTTGCCCCGAAAAACCCTTTGGTTTTGGATGTTCATTCCCGCTGGAAAATGATCTTGATTTTGCTAAAGAATAAGAGTGTACTATGGAAAAATAAGTTTTTTTCTTCCAAATATTTTTACGAATACGCTTTTTTGACAATGAAATACGTTTTTTTGGAACAGCCATTCAAAAAGGAAATTATTTTTTTTTCTAGTTGTATGTGAAAGACATCTATTGTGGCAAATCAATCCTTCTTTCTTCTTTTTCTTAGTATTTATACTTAGATACTGAAAGATACTGACATTCTGAATTTTTTTCCGTATATATTTTATACTTTGTTTTAATAATATAGAATATATGGAAAGGTTTCCCCTTTAAATCTATTTATAGATATTTATATATCCAGTATACTCCATATATAGATATACGGTATGGAAGCCTATCCCCTATATAAGAATAAGATGGGTGGATAAAAAGAAGGGGGAATCCAAATAGTTAATTAAGTTCAGAATGGTACTCCATAATGGAATACCCATCAAAACAAAAAATACGGAGTCTCTTAAACAAGACATTCTTAAACTTAGTTAATTATAGTCATTAGGATTTGATTTCTATATGAAGTAAGAACTCTTTTATAATTTTTTATAAACATGGGTTTTCTTTTCATTGGAATTCAATCAATCAGTTACGAAATAAGAGAGCTGCTTCATCTTTGTTTTAATGTTTTAAAGAAATCTAAAAATGAATAGAAAGTAAAAAGATTCAACCTTTTTTTTTATTTTACTAAATATCCTTATTTAGGTAATTATTTAGGTAATAATTAGGTAACGAAGTTATTTGATTAACTTTTTGAATTTAACCAATTAAACCCATTTTGAATTTTAGATTATATCAATGAAATAAATTTTTGAAAAAATTAAGAATTCCAGTATTTTTTCTTATTCTTTTTATTTATTCCTTCAGAAAGAGATAAGAATTGGTTTGGTGAATCGGAAACCTTTTTATTTTATAGAAAAATTTTAAGTAAAATTTCAAGTAAAAATTGCAACTTCTTTTCTTATGGAACATATATATCAATATGCATGGGTAATTCCTCTTCTCCCACTTCCAGTTATTATGTCAATGGGATTTGGCCTTTTTTTTATTCCGACAGCAACAAAAAATCTTCGTCGCATATGGGCTTTTCCTAGTGTTTTACTCTTAAGTATAGCTATGGTATTCTCAGTTCAACTGTCTATTCAACAAATAAATGGAAGTTCTATCTATCAATATCTATGGTCTTGGACCGTCAATAATGATTTTTCTTTAGAATTTGGATACTTGATTGACCCGCTTACTTCTATTATGTTAATACTAATTACTACTGTAGGAATCCTGGTTCTTATTTACAGTGACGGTTATATGTCTCACGATGAAGGGTATTTGAGATTTTTTGTTTATATAAGTTTTTTCAATACTTCCATGCTAGGATTGGTTACTAGCTCCAATTTGATACAAATTTATTTTTTTGGGAACTCGTAGGAATGTGTTCCTATTTATTGATAGGTTTTTGGTTTACACGACCAATCGCAGCGAGTGCTTGTCAAAAAGCTTTTGTAACTAATCGTGTAGGGGATTTTGGTCTATTATTAGGAATTTTAGGTTTTTTTTGGATAACAGGTAGTTTAGAGTTTAGGGATTTGTTCAAAATAGCTAATAACTGGATTCCTAATAATGGAATTAATTCTTTACTTACTACTTTGTGTGCTTTTTTATTATTCCTTGGTGCAGTTGCGAAATCCGCACAATTCCCTCTTCACGTATGGTTACCCGATGCTATGGAAGGACCCACTCCCATTTCAGCTCTTATACACGCAGCAACTATGGTTGCTGCGGGTATTTTTCTTCTAGCTCGACTTCTTCCTCTTTTCATATCTCTACCTTTGATAATGAGTTTAATTTCTTTAGTAGGTACAGTAACACTCTTCTTAGGAGCTACTTTAGCTCTTGCTCAGAGAGATATTAAAAGAAGTTTAGCTTATTCTACAATGTCTCAATTGGGTTATATGATGTTAGCTTTAGGTATAGGTTCTTATCAAGCTGCTTTATTTCATTTGATCACTCATGCTTATTCAAAAGCTTTATTGTTCTTGGGATCCGGATCAATTATTCATTCAATGGAACCTCTTGTTGGATATTCACCAGATAAAAGTCAGAATATGGTTCTTATGGGCGGTTTAAGAAATATATTCCAATTACAAGATCCACTTTTTATGGGGTACACTTTCTCTTTGTGGTATTCCGCCTCTTGCTTGCTTTTGGTCCAAAGATGAGATCCTTAGTAATAGTTGGTTATATTCGCCCTTTTTTGGAATAATAGCTTCCTTTACTGCAGGATTAACTGCCTTTTATATGTTTCGGATATATTTACTTACATTTGATGGGTATTTGCGCGTTCATTTTCAAAATTATAGTAGCACTAAAGAGGGCCCCTTGTATTCAATATCCTTGTGGGGAAAAAGGATACCCAAAGGAGTGAATAGGGGTTTCATTTTATCAACAACAAAGAATGGAGTTTCTTTTTTTCACAAAATATACCAAAAATTCAAGGTAATACAACAAATAGGATAGGATCCTTTAGTACGTCCTTTGGGGCTAAAAAACTTTTGCCTATCCGCATGAAACGGAAAATACTATGTTATTTCCTCTTCTTATATTACTGCTTTTTACTTTGTTCATTGGATTCATAGGAATCTCTTTTGATAATGGAGCGACAGATAATGGAATAGGGGGGTTAACCATATTATCAAAGTGGTTAACTCCCTCAATAAACTTTAGCCAGGAAAGTTCTAATTCTTCTATAAATTTATATGAATTTTTTACTAATGCAATTTATTCTGTAAGTTTAGCTATCTTCGGTTTATTCATTGCATATATTTTCTATGGATCCTCTTATTCTTTTTTTCAGAATTTGGATTTACAAAATTCCTTTTACAAGGAAAGTCCTTTTTCGTACTTTTTTGATAAAGTAAAAAAAAATATATACAGTTGGTCATATAATCGCGGTTATATAGATATTTTCTATACTAGGGTCTTTACCTTCGGTATAAGAGCATTAACCGAACTAACGGAATTTTTTGATAAAGGTGTCATTGATGGAATTACCAATGGAGTGGGTCTTGCTAGTTTTTGTATAGGAGAAGAAATTAAATATGTAGGAGGAGGGCGAATTTCGTCTTATTTATTCTTTTTTTTATGCTATGTATCCGTATTTTTATTCTTTTTTCTTTCTTAACTTAAGGAATTTACAAATATCTTCCCCTTTCCTATCCCCTTCTACCATCTCTCTATCTCCCTCATCTCTTAATAGTTCGGTTTTCCGCGATTTTTTCCATTCCTCTGTGTAAATAGCCTAATATGGGTTCACAATCAATAACATCTTCACCATCGAGAGTAACGATCAGTCGAAGAACACCATGCATTGATGGGTGTTGAGGGCCCATATTGACTATCATGAGATCTTTTCTTGTAAGCGGTAGACTCATATCCTTTCTTCCTTAATTCATTATTCCATGAAAATGGATTATTCCATGAATTCCTCAAAACGAGGCTCATCAAAATGCAAAATCTAAGACTACTATAAGACTACTAATAAAAAAAGAAAAAAATTCAAACGATTAAATTACTGCTCCCGAATATTCAACTGACTGATTAATTTCTTATAACGTACTCTATTTTTCTTTGCCAAATAAGCTAGCAAACGTCGACGTTTTCCCAAAAGTATTCGTAGACCTCTTTCGGATGAAAAATCTTTTTTGTGTAATTCCAAATGTGAAGCAAGTCTCCGTATCTTATTGGTAAAACTAAATACTTGAAATTCAACAGAACCCCTGTTTTCTTCTTTTTCTTCTTTAACCATAAATCCCAAAATTTTTCTACCTCCTTTCTTTTTCATATATTTTTCTGATCAGGAAAAATCAAAAATTATGTCAGTTATTTTGAAGTTATTCTAATCTCGTACACACAAAAATTTGCAATTATTCATCTACTACTGGAATTTGGATTGATTTTATCAATGCAAATTGGATTTGGATAGAAGAGTACATTCTTTCTAATATTTTAGATAGAGGAAACATTTCTTCTATCTAAAATATTAGAAAGAATTTTGCTGGTTTTTTTATTGCTATATCCAATTTATGGAATTGATACACCATTTAATTGATATCATTTAGCAAAATGAAACACAGCATATGCATCCATCTTTCGGCTCGAGAATTTCACGGGATAGAGATATGGTATAAGAAATAGGCTATTAAGTAACTCTAAATGAATTGTGGATACATCTGTATTGTATCCTTAACATACTGAAAGGATTGCCATTATTCGTATCAAACCAATAGCGATTCATACAAGCGAAATCTTCTAATCAATGGTGGGCCAATAATGAATTTTTTTGCATATGTATTAAGACGCTTGGCCTGATTTCGAAATTTTCCAGAGTTTTATATGTTGTTTTCATTGCAAAATGACGGGTCTCCTTCCGTAACTTTCCAATTACGAGTACGAGAATTGAAAGACATGAAAATTATCAATTCTCTACGGCGTCTAGGAGATAGATAGAATATTTTCAGGAACAAGAAAATCAGAAGAATCTTTCTCTCTATTCACTACCATTCTGCGTCTTCGACTTCTATTAGTTTCTTTTCTTCTTTAATGTAATAGCTATAGTTTGATATAAGAATCCATTTCTCAAAGTAATGGAAACCATTCTCTTATAGTATAGGAAATGGTTCAAAATGGCTATTGCACCTTTTAGGTATCGTGAAAAGTGATACCTGTGAAGATCGTGCATTTCAGTCAAATTGGGATCCGTTTTTCGAGCCCATGATATAAACAAATTGGGTGGATCCTCCACCCGTTTAGCTAAGAAAGAATAGATACAGAGGTGGATAATAGATCGATATGAAGATCATGAGCTGCCCCATAATGAAACCGCCAGTAGTCGCGAATATCTCCTTCTTCCCTAATCCAAGATTGGAGAAAGAAGATCTAAGAGGGACCTATGGAGAATGTGGTCAGAAATCCATAATAGAGTCCGACCACAGCGACCGAATTAATTATCCTCCTCGAGAAACTTAGACTACTAAATAGAAAAGATTTGCAAATCTTGGCATGGGTCTCCTTTTTTTCTTTCTTTAGAGTTTTCTATATGCACAATTTCTCGATGTTTCGATGAGAATTTCTTGACTTTCCATATATAGAAAGAGATAGACTATAAATGACATCTCTTATGTCAATAAGACCAAAGGGATGGATATTAAATGATAGGAAGTGCTAGGAAGTGAAATAGAATGAAATAGAGCCACTTTCTTTGGGCTTCCCTATGAAATGAGGCATGGAACGGAGCCACTACGAAGAAATTATGGGAGTTACGAAAGAAGCTTCGGACTCATATTGTTCATGGGTTGAGAACGGGAGTTGAACTCTAGGAGGCCGAATCCCCCCCTGTTCCTCAGTAGCTCAGTGGTAGAGCGGTCGGCTGTTAACCGACTGGTCGTAGGTTCGAATCCTACTTGGGGAGATTTGATTCATTCTTTAATGTAAGAATAAAGAATTGAATTAAAGGGCTTGCTTTGACCCTTAGGAGTAGGTAACCCGTTCGCTATCCTTGTTTCTATTTCTATTGCATTCTATCTCATCGTATCACATTGTGTTCTACGATTTCACTTCGACAAAAGGAAAGAGCATACCTAAGTTCAATAGCTTTACGTCCGCTATCCCGATCATGATTTTCCTACCCTCAGGGGGAAAGTAAAGGCCCTTCCCCCTTTGGAAGGCTGTGGGCGAGGAGGGATTCGAACCCCCGACACCGTGGTTCGTAGCCACGTGCTCTAATCCTCTGAGCTACAGGCCCACCCGTCTCCACTGGATCTCTTCCCGGGGGTACCCCTTCATTTCGGGTTAAGAAGATGGGAAAGCGCCTTTCTCTCTATAAGAGCAGCGCGTTCCGAGGTGTGAAGTAGGAGAGAGGGGATGTGATGATTGAGGTTTTGAATAAGACGACCTTTGCATTTTAGATTTGGATC
>CAJUXJ010000873.1:0-10468 GCA_910589775.1 Avena eriantha
TGAAAAGAACAGACATGCAATGACACTAGGTGGATCCATGTGTGGTTTGTGAAAAGAACAGACATGCAATCACACTAGCCGTGTGTTCAGGAAAAGAACAGACATGCAATGACACTAGTGGATCCATGTGTGGTTTGTGAAAAGAAAAGACATGCAATCACACTAGGTGGATCCGTGTGTGGTTTGTTTAGAGGAACAAACATGCAATGACACTAGGTGTGGTTTGTGAAAAGAACAGACATGCAATCACACTAGGTGGATCCATGTGTGGTTTGTTTAGAAGAACACACATTCAATGACTCTAGATTTGGTTCGTGAAAAGAACACACTTGCAATGACACTCGTGGATCCATGTGTGGTTCATGAAAAAGAACAGACATGCAATGACACTAGGTGGATCCATGTGTGGTTTGTGAAAAGAACAGACATGCAATCACACTAGGTGGATCCATGTGTGGTTTGTGGAAAGAACAGACATGCAATGACTCTAGCTGTGGTTCAGGAAAAGAACACACATGCAATGACACTGGGTGTGGTTCATGAAAAGAACATACATGCAATGACACTGGTGGATCCATGTGTGGTTCATGAGAAGAACACACATGCAATGACATTGTTGGATCCATGTGTGGTTTGTGAAAAGAACACACATGCAATGGAACTGGGTGTGGTTCATGAAAAGAACAGACATGCAATGACACTGGTGGATCCTTATGTGGTTTGTTTAGAACGACACACATGCAATAACCCTAGTTGTCGTTCATGAAAAGAACTCACATGCAATGACACTGGTGGATCCATGTGTGGTTCGTTTAGAGGAACAGACATGCAATGACACTAGGTGTGGTTCATGAGATGAACACACATGCAATGACACTGGTGGATCCATGTGTGGTTCATGAGAAGAACAGGACATGCAATCACACTAGGTGGATCCATGTGTGGTTTGTGGAAAGAACATACATGCAATGACTCTAGCTGTGGTTCATGAAAAGAACACACATGCAATGACACTGGTGGATCCATGTGGGGTTCATTAAAACAAGAGACATGCAATGACACTGGTGGATCCTTATGTGTGGTTTGTGAAAAGAACAGACATGCAATCACACTAGGTGGATCCATGTGTGGTTTGTTTAGAGGAACAGACATGCAATGACACAGCGTGTGGTTTGTGAAAGGAACAGACATGAAATCACACTAGGTGGATCCATGTGTGGTTTGTTTAGAAGAACACACATGTAATGACTCTAGCGGTGGTTCATCAAAAAAAAACACATGCATTGAAACTGGTGGATCCATGTGTGTTCATGAAAAGAACAGACATGCAATGACACTGGTGGATCCATGTGTGGTTTGTGAAAAGAACAGACATGCAATCACACTAGTCGTGTGTTCAGGAAAAGAACAGACATGCAATGACACTGGTGGATCCATGTGTGGTTTGTGAAAAGAAAAGACATGCAATCACACTAGGTGGATCCGTGTGTGGTTTGTTTAGAGGAACAAACATGCAATGACACTAGGTGTGGTTTGTGAAAAGAACAGACATGCAATCACACTAGGTGGATCCATGTGTGGTTTGTTTAGAAGAACACACATTCAAATACTCTAGCTATGGTTCATGAAAAGAACACACATGCAATGACACTTGGGGATCCATGTGTGGTTCATGAAAAGAACAGACATCAATGACACTAGGTCGATCCATGTGTGGTTCGTGAAAAGAACGGACATGCAATCACACTAGGTGGATCCATGTGTGGTTTGTGGAAAGAACAGACATGCAATGACTCTAGCTGTGGTTCAGGAAAAGAAGACACATGCAATGACACTACTTGTGGTTCAGGAAAAGAACACACATGCAATGACACTGGTGGATCCATGTGTGGTTTGTGAAAAGACCAGACATGCAATCACCCTAGGTGGATCCATATGTGGTTTGCGGAAAGAACAGACATGCAATGACTCTAGCTGTGGTTTGTGAAAAGAACACACATGCAATGACACTAGCTGTGGTTCAGGAAAAGAACACACATGCAATGACACTGGTGGATCCATGTGAGGTTCATGAAAAGAACAGACATGCAATGACACTAGGTGGATCCATGTGTGGTTTGTCAAAAAGAATAGACATGCAATCACACTAGGTGGATCCATGTGTGGTTTGTGGAAAGAACAGACATGCAATGACTCTAGCTGTGGTTCAGGAAAAGAACACACATGCAATGACACTACTTGTGGTTTAGGAAAAGAACACACATGCAATGACACTGGTGGATCCATGTGTGGTTCATGAAAAGAACAGACATGCAATGACACTGGTGGACCCATATGTGGTTTGTGGAAAGCACAGACATGCAATGACATTGGGTGTGGTTCATGAAAAGAACATACATGCAATGACACTGGTGGATCCATGTGTGGTTCATGAGAAGAACACACATGCAATGACTCTAGTTGTGGTTCATGAAAAGAACACACATGTAATGTCACTGTTGGATCCACGTGTGGTTTGTGAAAAGAACAGACATACAATGACACTGGGTGTGATTCATGAAAAGAACACACATGCAATGACACTGGGTGTGATTCATGAAAAGAACACACATGCAATGACACTGGTGGATCCATGTGTGGTTCATGAGAAGAACAGACATGCAATCATGCAAGGTGGATCCATGTGTGGTTTGTTTAGAAGAACAAACATGTAATGACTCTAGCTGTGGTTCATGAAAAGAACACACATGCATTGAAACTAGTGGATCCATGTGTGTTCATGAAAAGAACAGACATGCAATGACACTGGTGGATCCATGTGTGGTTTGTGAAAAGAACAGACATGCAATCACACTAGCCGTGTGTTCAGGAAAAGAACAGACATGCAATGACACTAGTGGATCCATGTGTGGTTTGTGAAAAGAAAAGACATGCAATCACACTAGGTGGATCCGTGTGTGGTTTGTTTAGAGGAACAAACATGCAATGACACTAGGTGTGGTTTGTGAAAAGAACAGACATGCAATCACACTAGGTGGATCCATGTGTGGTTTGTTTAGAAGAACACACATTCAATGACTCTAGATTTGGTTCGTGAAAAGAACACACTTGCAATGACACTCGTGGATCCATGTGTGGTTCATGAAAAAGAACAGACATGCAATGACACTAGGTGGATCCATGTGTGGTTTGTGAAAAGAACAGACATGCAATCACACTAGGTGGATCCATGTGTGGTTTGTGGAAAGAACAGACATGCAATGACTCTAGCTGTGGTTCAGGAAAAGAACACACATGCAATGACACTGGGTGTGGTTCATGAAAAGAACATACATGCAATGACACTGGTGGATCCATGTGTGGTTCATGAGAAGAACACACATGCAATGACATTGTTGGATCCATGTGTGGTTTGTGAAAAGAAAACACATGCAATGGAACTGGGTGTGGTTCATGAAAAGAACAGACATGCAATGACACTGGTGGATCCTTATGTGGTTTGTTTAGAACGACACACATGCAATAACCCTAGTTGTCGTTCATGAAAAGAACTCACATGCAATGACACTGGTGGATCCATGTGTGGTTCGTTTAGAGGAACAGACATGCAATGACACTAGGTGTGGTTCATGAGATGAACACACATGCAATGACACTGGTGGATCCATGTGTGGTTCATGAGAAGAACAGACATGCAATCACACTAGGTGGATCCATGTGTGGTTTGAGGAAAGAACATACATGCAATGACTCTAGCTGTGGTTCATGAAAAGAACACACATGCAATGACACTGGTGGATCCATGTGGGGTTCATGAAAACAAGAGACATGCAATGACACTGGTGGATCCTTATGTGTGGTTTGTGAAAAGAACAGACATGCAATCACACTAGGTGGATCCATGTGTGGTTTGTTTAGAGGAACAGACATGCAATGACACAGCGTGTGGTTTGTGAAAGGAACAGACATGAAATCACATTAGGTGGATCCATCTGTGGTTTGTTTAGAAGAACACACATGTAATGACTCTAGCGGTGGTTCATCAAAAAACACATGCATTGAAACTGGTGGATCCATGTGTGTTCATGAAAAGAACAGACATGCAATGACACTGGTGGATCCATGTGTGGTTTGTGAAAAGAACAGACATGCAATCACACTAGTCGTGTGTTCAGGAAAAGAACAGACATGCAATGACACTGGTGGATCCATGTGTGGTTTGTGAAAAGAAAAGACATGCAATCACACTAGGTGGATCCGTGTGTGGTTTGTTTAGAGGAACAAACATGCAATGACACTAGGTGTGGTTTGTGAAAAGAACAGACATGCAATCACACTAGGTGGATCCATGTGTGGTTTGTTTAGAAGAACACACATTCAATGACTCTAGCTATGGTTCATGAAAAGAACACACATGTAATGACACTGGTGGATCCATGTGTGGTTCATGAAAAGAACAGACATGCAATGACACTAGGTCGATCCATGTGTGATTTGTGAAAAGAACGGACATGCAATCACACTAGGTGGATCCATGTGTGGTTTGTGGAAAGAACAGACATGCAATGACTCTAGCTGTGGTTCAGGAAAAGAACACACATGCAATGACACTACTTGTGGTTTAGGAAAAGAACACACATGCAATGACACTGGTGGATCCATGTGTGGTTCATGAAAAGAACAGACATGCAATGACACTGGTGGACCCATATGTGGTTTGTGGAAAGCACAGACATGCAATGACATTGGGTGTGGTTCATGAAAAGAACATACATGCAATGACACTGGTGGATCCATGTGTGGTTCATGAGAAGAACACACATGCAATGACTCTAGTTGTGGTTCATGAAAAGAACACACATGTAATGTCACTGTTGGATCCACGTGTGGTTTGTGAAAAGAACAGACATACAATGACACTGGGTGTGATTCATCAAAAGAACACACATGCAATGACACTGGTGGATCCATGTGTGGTTCATGAGAAGAACAGACATGCAAACATGCAAGGTGGATCCATGTGTGGTTTGTTTAGAAGAACAAACATGTAATGACTCTAGCTGTGGTTCATGAAAAGAACACACATGCATTGAAACTAGTGGATCCATGTGTGTTCATGAAAAGAACAGACATGCAATGACACTGGTGGATCCATGTGTGGTTTGTGAAAAGAACAGACATGCAATCACACTAGCCGTGTGTTCAGGAAAAGAACAGACATGCAATGACACTAGTGGATCGATGTGTGGTTTGTGAAAAGAAAAGACATGCAATCACACTAGGTGGATCCGTGTGTGGTTTGTTTAGAGGAACAAACATGCAATGACACTAGTTGTGGTTTGTGAAAAGAACTGACATGCAATCACACTAGGTGGATCCATGTGTGGTTTGTTTAGAAGAACACACATTCAATGACTCTAGATTTGGTTCGTGAAAAGAACACACTTGCAATGACACTCGTGGATCCATGTGTGGTTCATGAAAAAGAACAGACATGCAATGACACTAGGTGGATCCATGTGTGGTTTGTGAAAAGAACAGACATGCAATCACACTAGGTGGATCCATGTGTGGTTTGTGGAAAGAACAGACATGCAATGACACTAGGTGTGGTTTGTGAAAAGAACAGACATGCAATCACACTAGGTGGATCCATGTGTGGTTTGTTTAGAAGAACACACATTCAATGACTCTAGCTATGGTTCATGAAAAGAACACACATGCAATGACACTGGTGGATCCATGTGTGGTTCATGAAAAGAACAGACATGCAATGACACTAGGTCGATCCATGTGTGGTTTGTGAAAAGAACGGACATGTAATCACACTAGGTGGATCCATGTGTGGTTTGTGGAAAGAACAGACATGCAATGACTCTAGCTGTGGTTCAGGAAAAGAAGACACATGCAATGACACTACTTGTGGTTCAGGAAAAGAACACACATGCAATGACACTGGTGGATCCATGTGTGGTTCATGAAAAGAACAGACATGCAATGACACTGGTGGATCCATATGTGGTTTGTGGAAAGCACAGACATGCAATGACATTGGGTGTGGTTCATGAAAAGAACATACATGCAATGACACTGGTGGATCCATGTGTGGTTCATGAGAAGAACACACATGCAATGACTAGTTGTGGTTCATGAAAAGAACACACATGTAATGTCACTGTTGGATCCACGTGTGGTTTGTGAAAAGAACAGACATACAATGACACTGGGTGTGATTCATGAAAAGAACACACATGCAATGACACTGGTGGATCCATGTGTGGTTCATGAGAAGAACAGACATGCAATCATGCAAGGTGGATCCATGTGTGGTTTGTTTAGAAGAACAAACATGTAATGACTCTAGCTGTGGTTCATGAAAAGAACACACATGCATTGAAACTAGTGGATCCATGTGTGTTCATGAAAAGAACAGACATGCAATGACACTGGTGTCCATGTGTGGTTTGTGAAAAGAACAGACATGCAATCACACTAGCCGTGTGTTCAGGAAAAGAACAGACATGCAATGACACTAGTGGATCCATGTGTGGTTTGTGAAAAGAAAAGACATGCAATCACACTAGGTGGATCCGTGTGTGGTTTGTTTAGAGGAACAAACATGCAATGACACTAGGTGTGGTTTGTGAAAAGAACAGACATGCAATGACACTAGGTGGATCCATGTGTGGTTTGTGAAAAGAACAGACATGCAATCACACTAGCCGTGTGTTCAGGAAAAGAACAGACATGCAATGACACTAGTGGATCCATGTGTGGTTTGTGAAAAGAAAAGACATGCAATCACACTAGGTGGATCCGTGTGTGGTTTGTTTAGAGGAACAAACATGCAATGACACTAGGTGTGGTTTGTGAAAAGAACAGACATGCAATCACACTAGGTGGATCCATGTGTGGTTTGTTTAGAAGAACACACATTCAATGACTCTAGATTTGGTTCGTGAAAAGAACACAGTTGCAATGACACTCGTGGATCCATGTGTGGTTCATGAAAAAGAACAGACATGCAATGACACTAGGTGGATCCATGTGTGGTTTGTGAAAAGAACAGACATTCAATCACACTAGGTGGATCCATGTGTGGTTTGTGGAAAGAACAGACATGCAATGACTCTAGCTGTGGTTCAGGAAAAGAACACACATGCAATGACACTGGGTTTGGTTCATGAAAAGAACATACATGCAATGACACTGGTGGATCCATGTGTGGTTCATGAGAAGAACACACATGCAATGACATTGTTGGATCCATGTGTGGTTTGTGAAAAGAACACACATGCAATGGAACTGGGTGTGGTTCATGAAAAGAACAGACATGCAATGACACTGGTGGATCCTTATGTGGTTTGTTTAGAACGACACGAATGCAATAACCCTAGTTGTCGTTCATGAAAAGAACTCACATGCAATGACACTGGTGGATCCATGTGTGGTTCGTTTAGAGGAACAGACATGCAATGACACTAGGTGTGGTTCATGAGATGAACACACATGCAATGACACTGGTGGATCCATGTGTGGTTCATGAGAAGAACAGACATGCAATCACACTAGGTGGATCCATGTGTGGTTTGTGGAAAGAACATACATGCAATGACTCTAGCTGTGGTTCATGAAAAGAACACACATGCAATGACACTGGTGGATCCATGTGGGGTTCATTAAAACAAGAGACATGCAATGACACTGGTGGATCCTTATGTGTGGTTTGTGAAAAGAACAGACATGCAATCACACTAGGTGGATCCATGTGTGGTTTGTTTAGAGGAACAGACATGCAATGACACAGCGTGTGGTTTGTGAAAGGAACAGACATGAAATCACACTAGGTGGATCCATGTGTGGTTTGTTTAGAAGAACACACATGTAATGACTCTAGCGGTGGTTCATCAAAAAAAAACACATGCATTGAAACTGGTGGATCCATGTGTGTTCATGAAAAGAACAGACATGCAATGACACTGGTGGATCCATGTGTGGTTTGTGAAAAGAACAGACATGCAATCACACTAGTCGTGTGTTCAGGAAAAGAACAGACATGCAATGACACTGGTGGATCCATGTGTGGTTTGTGAAAAGAAAATACATGCAATCACACTAGGTGGGTCCGTGTGTGGTTTGTTTATAGGAACAAACATGCAATGACACTAGGTGTGGTTTGTGAAAAGAACAGACATGCAATCACACTAGGTGGATCCATGTGTGGTTTGTTTAGAAGAACACACATTCAATGACTCTAGCTATGGTTCATGAAAAGAACACACATGCAATGACACTTGGGGATCCATGTGTGGTTCATGAAAAGAACAGACATCAATGACACTAGGTCGATCCATGTGTGGTTCGTGAAAAGAACGGACATGCAATCACACTAGGTGGATCCATGTGTGGTTTGTGGAAAGAACAGACATGCAATGACTCTAGCTGTGGTTCAGGAAAAGAAGACACATGCAATGACACTACTTGTGGTTCAGGAAAAGAACACACATGCAATGACATTGGTGGATCCATGTGTGGTTTGTGAAAAGACCAGACATGCAATCACCCTAGGTGGATCCATATGTGGTTTGCGGAAAGAACAGACATGCAATGACTCTAGCTGTGGTTTGTGAAAAGAACACACATGCAATGACACTAGCTGTGGTTCAGGAAAAGAACACACATGCAATGACACTGGTGGATCCATGTGAGGTTCATGAAAAGAACAGACATGCAATGACACTAGGTGGATCCATGTGTGGTTTGTCAAAAAGAATAGACATGCAATCACACTAGGTGGATCCATGTGTGGTTTGTGGAAAGAACAGACATGCAATGACTCTAGCTGTGGTTCAGGAAAAGAACACACATGCAATGACACTACTTGTGGTTTAGGAAAAGAACACACATGCAATGACACTGGTGGATCCATGTGTGGTTCATGAAAAGAACAGACATGCAATGACACTGGTGGACCCATATGTGGTTTGTGGAAAGCACAGACATGCAATGACATTGGGTGTGGTTCATGAAAAGAACATACATGCAATGACACTGGTGGATCCATGTGTGGTTCATGAGAAGAACACACATGCAATGACTCTAGTTGTGGTTCATGAAAAGAACACACATGTAATGTCACTGTTGGATCCACGTGTGGTTTGTGAAAAGAACAGACATACAATGACACTGGGTGTGATTCATGAAAAGAACACACATGCAATGACACTGGGTGTGATTCATGAAAAGAACACACATGCAATGACACTGGTGGATCCATGTGTGGTTCATGAGAAGAACAGACATGCAATCATGCAAGGTGGATCCATGTGTGGTTTGTTTAGAAGAACAAACATGTAATGACTCTAGCTGTGGTTCATGAAAAGAACACACATGCATTGAAACTAGTGGATCCATGTGTGTTCATGAAAAGAACAGACATGCAATGACACTGGTGGATCCATGTGTGGTTTGTGAAAAGAACAGACATGCAATCACACTAGCCGTGTGTTCAGGAAAAGAACAGACATGCAATGACACTAGTGGATCCATGTGTGGTTTGTGAAAAGAAAAGACATGCAATCACACTAGGTGGATCCGTGTGTGGTTTGTTTAGAGGAACAAACATGCAATGACACTAGGTGTGGTTTGTGAAAAGAACAGACATGCAATCACACTAGGTGGATCCATGTGTGGTTTGTTTAGAAGAACACACATTCAATGACTCTAGATTTGGTTCGTGAAAAGAACACACTTGCAATGACACTCGTGGATCCATGTGTGGTTCATGAAAAAGAACAGACATGCAATGACACTAGGTGGATCCATGTGTGGTTTGTGAAAAGAACAGACATGCAATCACACTAGGTGGATCCATGTGTGGTTTGTGGAAAGAACAGACATGCAATGACTCTAGCTGTGGTTCAGGAAAAGAACACACATGCAATGACACTGGGTTTGGTTCATGAAAAGAACATACATGCAATGACACTGGTGGATCCATGTGTGGTTCATGAGAAGAACACACATGCAATGACATTGTTGGATCCATGTGTGGTTTGTGAAAAGAAAACACATGCAATGGAACTGGGTGTGGTTCATGAAAAGAACAGACATGCAATGACACTGGTGGATCCTTATGTGGTTTGTTTAGAACGACACACATGCAATAACCCTAGTTGTCGTTCATGAAAAGAACTCACATGCAATGACACTGGTGGATCCATGTGTGGTTCGTTTAGAGGAACAGACATGCAATGACACTAGGTGTGGTTCATGAGATGAACACACATGCAATGACACTGGTGGATCCATGTGTGGTTCATGAGAAGAACAGACATGCAATCACACTAGGTGGATCCATGTGTGGTTTGAGGAAAGAACATACATGCAATGACTCTAGCTGTGGTTCATGAAAAGAACACACATGCAATGACACTGGTGGATCCATGTGGGGTTCATGAAAACAAGA
>CAJUXJ010000873.1:11468-42671 GCA_910589775.1 Avena eriantha
ACCCCACATGGATCCACCAGTGTCATTGCATGTATGTTCTTTTCTTGAACCACAAGTAGTGTCATTGCATGTGTGTTTCTTTTCCTGAACCACAGCTAGAGTCATCGCATGTCTGTTCTTTCCACAAACCACACATGGATCCACCTAGTGTGATTGCATGTCCGTTCTTTTCACAAACCACACATGGATCGACCTAGTGTCATTACATGTCTGTTCTTTTCATGAACCACACATGGATCCACCAGTGTCATTGCATGTGTGTTCTTTTCATGAACCATAGCTAGAGTCATTGAATGTGTGTTCTTCTAAACAAACCACACATGGATCCACCTAGTGTGATTGCATGTCTGTTCTTTTCACAAACCACACCTAGTGTCATTGCATGTTTGTTCCTCTAAACAAACCACACACGGATCCACCTAGTGTGATTGCATGTCTTTTCTTTTCACAAACCACACATGGATCCACCAGTGTCATTGCATGTCTGTTCTTTTCCTGAACACACGACTAGTGTGATTGCATGTCTGTTCTTTTCACAAACCACACATGTTTCCACCAGTGTCATTGCATGTCTGTTCTTTTCATGAACACACATGGATCCACCAGTTTGAATGCATGTGTTTTTTTGATGAACCACCGCTAGAGTCATTACATGTGTGTTCTTCTAAACAAACCACACATGGATCCACCTAGTGTGATTTCATGTCTGTTCCTTTCACAAACCACACGCTGTGTCATTGCATGTCTGTTCCTCTAAACAAACCACACATGGATCCACCTAGTGTGATTGCATGTCTGTACTTTTCACAAACCACACATAAGGATCCACCAGTGTCATTGCATGTCTCTTGTTTTCATGAACCCCACATGGATCCACCAGTGTCATTGCATGTGTGTTCTTTTCATGAACCACAGCTAGAGTCATTGCATGTATGTTCTTTCCACAAACCACACATGGATCCACCTAGTGTGATTGCATGACTGTTCTTCTCATGAACCACACATGGATCCACCAGTGTCATTGCATGTGTGTTCATCTCATGAACCACACCTAGTGTCATTGCATGTCTGTTCCTCTAAACGAACCACACATGGATCCACCAGTGTCATTGCATGTGAGTTCTTTTCATGAACGACAACTAGGGTTATTGCATGTGTGTCGTTCTAAACAAACCACATAAGGATCCACCAGTGTCATTGCATGTCTGTTCTTTTCATGAACCACACCCAGTTCCATTGCATGTGTGTTCTTTTCACAAACCACACATGGATCCAACAATGTCATTGCATGTGTGTTCTTCTCATGAACCACACATGGATCCACCAGTGTCATTGCATGTATGTTCTTTTCATGAACCACACCCAGTGTCATTGCATGTGTGTTCTTTTCCTGAACCACAGCTAGAGTCATTGCATGTCTGTTCTTTCCACAAACCACACATGGATCCACCTAGTGTGATTGCATGTCTGTTCTTTTCACAAACCACACATGGATCCACCTAGTGTCATTGCATGTCTGTTCTTTTTCACGAACCACACATGGATCCACGAGTGTCATTGCAAGTGTGTTCTTTTCACGAACCAAATCTAGAGTGATTGAATGTGTGTTCTTCTAAACAAACCACACATGGATCCACCTAGTGTGATTGCATGTCTGTTCTTTTCACAAACCACACCTAGTGTCATTGCATGTTTGTTCCTCTAAACAAACCACACACGGATCCACCTAGTGTGATTGCATGTCTTTTCTTTTCACAAACCACACATGGATCCACTAGTGTCATTGCATGTCTGTTCTTTTCCTGAACACACGGCTAGTGTGATTGCATGTCTGTTCTTTTCACAAACCACACATGGATCCACCAGTGTCATTGCATGTCTGTTCTTTTCATGAACACACATGGATCCACTAGTTTCAATGCATGTGTGTTCTTTTCATGAACCACAGCTAGAGTCATTACATGTTTGTTCTTCTAAACAAACCACACATGGATCCACCTTGCATGATTGCATGTCTCTTCTTCTCATGAACCACACATGGATCCACCAGTGTCATTGCATGTGTGTTCTTTTCATGAATCACACCCAGTGTCATTGTATGTCTGTTCTTTTCAAAAACCACACGTGGATCCAACAGTGACATTACATGTGTGTTCTTTTCATGAACCACAACTAGAGTCATTGCATGTGTGTTCTTCTCATGAACCACACATGGATCCACCAGTGTCATTGCATGTATGTTCTTTTCATGAACCACACCCAATGTCATTGCATGTCTGTGCTTTCCACAAACCACATATGGGTCCACCAGTGTCATTGCATGTCTGTTCTTTTCATGAACCACACATGGATCCACCAGTGTCATTGCATGTGTGTTCTTTTCCTAAACCACAAGTAGTGTCATTGCATGTGTGTTCTTTTCCTAAACCACAGCTAGAGTCATTGCATGTCTGTTCTTTCCACAAACCACACATGGATCCACCTAGTGTGATTGCATGTCCGTTCTTTTCACAAACCACACATGGATCGACCTAGTGTCATTGCATGTCTGTTCTTTTCATGAACCACACATGGATCCACCAGTGTCATTGCATGTGTGTTCTTTTCATGAACCATAGCTAGAGTCATTGAATGTGTGTTCTTCTAAACAAACCACACATGGATCCACCTAGTGTGATTGCATGTCTGTTCTTTTCACAAACCACACCTAGTGTCATTGCATGTTTGTTCCTCTAAACAAACCACACACGGATCCACCTAGTGTGATTGCATGTCTTTTCTTTTCACAAACCACACATGGATCCACCAGTGTCATTGCATGTCTGTTCTTTTCCTGAACACACGACTAGTGTGATTGCATGTCTGTTCTTTTCACAAACCACACATGGATCCACCAGTGTCATTGCATGTCTTTTCTTTTCATGAACACACATGGATCCACCAGTTTCAATGCATGTGTTTTTTTTTGATGAACCACCGCTAGAGTCATTACATGTGTGTTCTTCTAAACAAACCACACATGGATCCACCTAGTGTGATTTCATGTCTGTTCCTTTCACAAACCACACGCTGTGTCATTGCATGTCTGTTCCTCTAAACAAACCACACATGGATCCACCTAGTGTGATCGCATGTCTGTTCTTTTCACAAACCACACATAAGGATCCACCAGTGTCATTGCATGTCTCTTGTTTTCATGAACCCCACATGGATCCACCAGTGTCATTGCATGTGTGTTCTTTTCATGAACCATAGCTAGAGTCATTACATGTATGTTCTTTCGACAAACCACACATGGATCCACCTAGTGTGATTGCATGTCTGTTCTTCTCATGAACCACACATGGATCCACCAGTGTCATTGCATGTGTGTTCATCTCATGAACCACACCTAGTGTCATTGCATGTCTGTTCCTCTAAACGAACCACACATGGATCCACCAGTGTCATTGCATGTGAGTTCTTTAAATGAACGACAACTAGGGTTATTGCATGTGTGGTTCTAAACAAACCACATAAGGATCCACCAGTGTCATTGCATGTCTGTTCTTTTCATGAACCACACCCAGTTCCATTGCATGTGTGTTCTTCTCACAAACCACACATGGATCCAACAATGTCATTGCATGTGTGTTCTTCTCATGAACCACACATGGATCCACCAGTGTCATTGCATGTATGTTCTTTTCATGAACCACACCCAGTGTCATTGCATGTCTGTTCCTCTAAACAAACCAAACATGGATCCACCTAGCGTGATTGCATGTCTGTTCTTCTCATGAACCATACATGGATCCACCAGTTTCATTGCATGTGTGTTATTTTCATGAACCACACCCAGTGTCATTGTATGTTTGTTCCTCTAAACAAACCACACATGGATCCACCTAGGGTGATTGCATGTCTATTCTTCTCATGAAGCACAATGGATCCACCAGTGTCATTGCATGTGTGTTCTTCTCATGAACCACAACCAGTGTCATTGCATGTCCGTTCCTCTAAACAAACCACACATGGATCCACCTAGCGTGATTGCATGTCTGTTGTTCTCATGAACCACACATGGATCCACCAGTGTCATTGCATGTGTGTTCTTTTCATGAACCACACCCAGTGTCATTGCATGTCTCTTCATTTCACAAACCACACATGGATCCAACAGTGACATTGCATGTGTGTTCTTTTCATGAACCACAGCTAGAGTCATTGCATGTGTGTTCTTCTCATGAACCACACATGGATCCACCAGTGTCATTGCATGTATGTTCTTTTCATGAACCACACCAAGTGTCATTGCATGTTTGTGCTTTCCACAAACCTCATATGGATCCACCTGTGTCATTGCATGTCTGTTTTTTTCATGAACCACACATGGATCCACCAGTGTCATTGCACGTGTGTTCTTTTCCTAAACCACAACTTGTGTCATTGCGTGTGTGTTCTTTCCTGAACCAGAGCTAGAGTCATTGCATGTCTGTTCTTTACACAAACCACACATGGATCCACCTAGTGTGATTGCATGTCTATTCTTTTTGACAAACCACACATGGATCCACCTAGTGTCATTGCATGTCTGTTCTTTTCATGAACCTCACATGGATCCACCAGTGTCATTGCATGTGTGTTCTTTTCCTGAACCACAGCTAGTGTCATTGCATGTGTGTTCTTTTCACAAACCAGAGCTAGAGTCATTGCATGTCTGTTCTTTCCGCAAACCACATATGGATCCACCTAGGGTGATTGCATGTCTGGTGTTTTCACAAACCACACATGGATCCACCAGTGTCATTGCATGTGTGTTCTTTTCATGAACCACACATGGATCCACTAGTTTCATTGCATGTGTGTTCTTTTCATGAACCACAACTAGAGTCATTGCATGTGTGTTCTTCTAAACAAACCACACATGAATCCAGCTAGTGTCATTGCATGTGTGTTCTTCTAAACAAACCACACATGGATCCACCTAGTGTGATTACATGTCTGTTCTTTTCACAAACCACACATGGATCCACCAGTGTCATTGCATGTGTGTTCTTCTCATGAACCAGAGGAAGTGTCATTGGATGTCTGTTCTTCTCACAAACCACATACGGATCCACTAGTGCCATTGGATGTGTTTTCTTCTCATGAACCACACATGGATCCACCCAGTGTCAATGCTTGTCTGTTCTTTTCATTAACCACAGCTACAGTCATTGCATGTCTATGCTTTCCGCAAACCACATATGATCCACCAGTGTCATTGCATGTGTGTTCTTTTCATGAACCACACATGGATCCACCAATGTCATTGCATGTGTGTTCTTTTCATTAACCACATCTAAAGTCATTGCATGTCTGTTCTTTCCACAAACCACACGTGGATCCACCTAGTGTGATTGCATGTATGTTCTTCTCATGAACCACACATGGATCCACCAGTGTCATTGCATGTGTGTTCTTCTCATGAACCACACCGAGTGTCATTGCAGGTCTGCTCTTCTAAACAAACCACATATGGATCCACCAGTGTCATTGCATGTGTGTTCTTTTCATGAACCACAGCTAGAGTCATTGCATGTGTGTGGTTTTAAACAAACCACATATGGATCCACCAGTGTCATTGTAGTTCTGTTCTTTTCTTGAACCACACCCAGTTGCATTGCATGTGTGTTCTTTTCACAAACCACACATGGATCCAACAGTGTCATTGCATGTATGTTCTTCTCATGAACCACACATGGATCCACCAGTGTCATTGCATGTATGTTCTTTTCATGAACCACACCCAGTGTCATTGCATGTCTGTTCCTCTAAACAAACCACACATGGATCCACCTTGCGTGATTGCATGTCTGTTCTTCTCATGAACCACACATGGATCCACCAGTGCCATTGCATGTGTGTAATTTTCATGAACTACACCCAGTGTCATTGCATGTCTGTTCTTTTGACAAACCACACATGGATCCAACAGTGTCATTGCATGTGTGTTCTTTTCATGAACCACAGCTAGAGTCATTGCATGTGTGTTCTTCTCATGAACCACACATGGAGCCACCAGTGTCATTGTATGTATGTTATTTTCATGAACCACACCCAGTGTCATTGCATGTATGTTCCTCTAAACAAACCACACATGGATCCACCTAGTGTGATTGCATGTCTGTTCTTTTCATGAACCAAACCTGGTGTCATTCCACAAAGCACATAAGGATCCACCAGTGTCATTGCATGTCTCTTCTTTTCATGAACCACACATGGATCCACCAGTGTCATTGCATGTGTGTTCTTTTCATGAACCACATCAAGAGTTATTGCATGTATGTTGTTTCCACAAACCACACATGGTTCCACCTAGTGTGATTGCATCTGTTCTTCTCATGGACCACACATGGATCCACCAGTGTTATTGCATGTGTGTTCTTTTCATGAACCACAGCTAGAGTCATTACATGTGTGTGATTCAACGACTGCTGAGCCGCGGCTATTTTCTTTGCACCCTCTAGTATTTTTTGCCTAGTTTCTTCCAGCTCAGCTTGCGCTCGAGCCAGATCTACCGCTGCTACTACAGGGTTTGCCAAGCTGTCCATTGCCTCTCTCAACACATTTTTCGGCCTCTCTAGCGGAGGACCCCTAGCTTTCCTTGGTGCCTTAGGCGTTACCTCCGGATCTGGCACTGGATCCTTGCTTGCGCTCGCACCAGGCGCAGTCATCATCACTTCTGCACGGTCCGGGGAGCGAGCGATACGCGCCCCGTGAGCCACAGGGAGGGGTGGTTCGCCTGCTTCGACGACGTGGCGTGGATGAACGCAAGACACTTCCACCGCAACGTAGACCTTGTGTGCGCCGAGCTTGACGAAGAGGCCATTGCGCGGAAGAAGGCGCGTGCCGAAGCAGCCTGCATTGTCGCTGACGAAATCCAGCGCCCCAAAGCGCTGAACGAACCCGGAGACGATGCGTTCGCCGGTGGCTATGAGGTTTCTCGTCCGGATCTTTACCCCTGCTAGCGCCGCTAGCCCCACGGTGGGCGCCAACTGTCGTGGTGGTGTCACGGCAGATGCCATGGATAGGCTAAAGGTGGGGACTAATACACGCTAGGGGAATCCAGGGAGGGATAGTGGAGTGATTCTCCACACATAAGTTTGTATTGATTTCCTTTCAAGATTACAAGTGATCCTTGAGCTGTATTGGCGAGAGGAGGAAGAAGGAGCTCTCTTACTCTCACCCACAGATCACACCTGAAACCCTAGCCAAAACAAAATAGTAAAAAGACCAACCCCTTCTATAGAAGCCCCAACCCCCCTTTTATAGAGGAGGCTCGGTTTCTGCCTAGGGCATACGTGGAGGCATATTCCTAAGAAGATGCCTCCTCCCAAAGTGGTAAGCCAACCGGGGTACTTTTCCCCCCGCGTCATACATGCTTTAGCTACGTGAGCCTCTGCGGCGCCCGCATCAGCCGACATGGGCGTCGTCACCCCTATCGGCCATGACCTGGTGGTCCCGCTCTTGCCTGCTTCGCTCATGCAGTGCGTACCGAGCCCTCTTTTTGACCAGCAAGATTCCTTCCTTCTCCTAGAAGCCAAACATGACCCGGATCACAGCTGATCCGGGCACCCCTATTCCTACATACAAGTAAACATATACTTCCGACTTACTGCTTAAGTCGGTTGAGACTTAGTTAGGCGAACGCCCCCTGGTCCGGGTTACTCCGTGATTCGGCCTGCCTTGAGGTGACCCAGCCAGCATCTGCTTTGGCCTTGCCGAACCTCGGCTAACTCGGCCTTTATACCCCGGCGTGACCCTACCCGGGGGTATACCCCCAACATTAGTCCCCGAAGCTGGTGCGGTCTTAGCTGCCTTGGCCGCTAAGGACACATCAGGTTCAATTCCGTGCTCCGGTCGTTATTGCCGAGTTACCTCTTTACCTCGGATTATATGGTTTTACTTTCCCTCCGCACATTCCAAGTTTTCACTTGCTGGCCAAGTTACCACAGTTCCATCCGGGTCTTGTTTCCTTCTCTCGTACGCCAACCCATGTGAAGGGTAATCATTGTGTCGTCTTATTTTAAGGGTTTGCATAGTAACCGCCGCAGTAATTGTCAGTTATCACTGTGCGTGGGTCACGTCATGCCTGCCTCCTCGTTTATCGCATCACAGTGTCACGTCACGGGATCTTCTCCGCTCCGTGGCGCTTTGTGTGGCTCCCCGCTGATTGGTCCGGGCGAGCGATACACGGCCATAGCGTGTGGCCGATCCGTAAGACACGATCCCACTCACCGCTCGAGGGCGTGGTTAAATAACGGAGGGGCGCATCCCTTAGGAATTTTCTCCTTCTACGCCCCTCTGCCCATTGCTCTTCTTGTTCGTCTTCCTCGCGACCACGCCGCCGCCAGTGCTCCAATTAGCAGCGTCGCCGCCGTGCTTTTCCCTCGCATTTCCGCATCGCAGCCACCGTTATGAAGCTCCTTCGCCATGGGTCCTCGCCAATCCCGGCCTCTGCCCCCAGCAGCCGCTAGCGCCAGCGAGGGCATCGAAGATCTGATGACTGAAGAGGAGCTCATCGTCGCTGAGTAGGAGATGGAGGAGGACGCCGCGGCGGCAGACCGCGGTGCGTGGGCTGGGTCCTGGGTCTGCAAAGACGACCTGGACTGGCTGTACCGCACCAGGCGCATCCCCGCCGGCGTCGTGGCTCGCCTTGCCTCCTCCGAACTGGCCCCCTCACCCAATCCGGGTGAATACGTCGTCTTCTTGTCCCATTTCCAACGGGGCTTCGGATTGCCTGTGAGCGATTTTTTCCGGGACTGGCTCAGTATGTACCAGCTCCAGCCGCACCATCTTCCAGCCAACGCCATCACTTGTCTCTCTGCCTTTGCTTCTACGATCGAAGGCTACGCCGGACTGTGGCCCACGAAGGAGCTATCGATCCGGTTATTTGGCCTTCGTCGCAATGTCATCCCCAATATCCACGCTGATCCGGAGGACAAACAACTCACTCAATTCGGAGCGGCCTCCATTTCACCCCGGAGGTTTTCTGTTTTCCCCCGGGTCACCGGGTTAGAGTCCTGCAAAGGATGGGCCCGGACCTTCTTCTATGTCCGGAATACGGGCATGGAAGACTTTATCCGGTTGCTCCCCTATACTCCGGGTCCACCTAACCCGGATCTGTGGGATGAGATCCCCAAGAAGCCCACTGCCTTGGCCAATCAGGTTAACAAGATGTTCGCGGAGCTGAAGAAGCTCGGGCTGCGCAACGTGGATGCCTTGATCACTTTTGTGCGCAACCGGATTCCCCCCCACCAGAAGCGCACCCACAAGGTGTGCCACATGAGCTTCGGCCGCGACCCCAACCGGACCTCATCCTTCGAGCTGAGCAACACGGAGATCTATCGCCAGGTTAAGGCTCCTTTCACCACCCACAAGGATTTCTCCTCCGAGTGGACTTGGGGAATAGAGCATTACTGCCGCGATAGGCTTCCTCCCGTGGTAAGCTTCATGTTGCAAACTTACCCCGGACCAATTATATGTCAGTTATTGTTGTATTTTTGACTCTTTTGTTCATTCCTTTCCTCAGCAATTTCTTCAGCAGACCATCGAGGATGGCACCGATCCGAGCCTTAAGTGGGCGCCGGACCGGGAGACTCCAGATGAGGAGGAGCCGTACCAGGAGATGTTCCTCCCGATGACCGACGCCACTAAACGACCCATGGGTAAATCCTCTTCCATTAGAGATTGGGACGATGATGAAGATGACTCGGATGTCGAGGTGATTGAACCTGTTGAGGCTGTCCCCCTTTCTTTTGCTTTTCCGCCATCAGCTCACCCCGGTGGTCACATCCACGAGGATCCTCCCCTCGCTACGGGCGAACCTGTTCCGGTGGCTCTGAAGAAGAAGCGCGGGGCTTCTTCAAGTTCATCCTTTGGACCTTCTCAGCCCGTTAAAAGGCGAAATAAGTCCGGTGACAAGACTGCCTCCAAGCCAGCAGGCAAGGCCCCAGCACGAAGGGCTCAGAAACCCAAGGAGGCCCAAACCTCAGATGCGTAAGTTGTTTTGCCTTCTGTAACTTGCTCTCCCTTGCATCGTTGTGATTTCTCTTCTAACATTATTCTCTTTTGCAGGGCTCCGGTGGAGGTCCCTCAAAGTGGATCGAGCATCTCCTCACCTCTCCGACCTAGCCCTTCTCCTCGTCGTGACGATGAGTCACGTTCGCTGAGCCCTATTCCAGAGGGTTCTACGGCCGCTCCGGGTTCTGCTCCACCTCGGCAAGAGGGGTAACCTTGGAGCGGGGGAGACCGGCCTGGCCGAGGCGACGGCATCCACCACTTCGGCATCGCTGCAACCAGCATCCACTGAAGCAACCTCGGCTCCAGCACCAGTACCAACAACCAGATCTGTACCAACACCAACTCCGGCATCAGCACCAACTCCGGCTGCAAAAACATCAGCAGCAACACCAAGTCCAGCACCAAGAGCACCAACGCCTAGCTCCTCCGCCTCGTCCGAGTCTTCTCAACCTCGGCGAGGAACCACTCCGACCGCTCCTAAGGGGAAATCCGCTGCGACGGCTTCCTCTTCCCAGCAAGCCAAGGACAAGAAGGCTCCGAACACTACCAAGCCACCATCTGTCGAAGCCGGGCAGCGTACCCTCGTGTCAATGCTTCCCAAGAAAGCACCAGCAGCGAAGGACGCGCCTGCCGAGCCAACTAACACACAGCAAATGGTTCTGCACACCAGCCCAGCCCTTGCCTTGATCGAAAGGAAAGAAGCGCATGCAAAGGGCTTGGTGGCGCCCCATATGCCCAGTGGTGAACGGTACCCTCTGAGCCTAATTGAGTTCATCATGAATTGGAATAAGGCAGAGGTGGTTCAAGACACTGATCTTCCGGAGAAGTTCGGCCCTGCCGAGTTTTCCGCTCAGATGAACACAGCCGCGAAGGCAATTAACCTCGCTGGGCGAATGATGGAGGTACGCCGCTTCCCCTTTACAAGTTGTAGATAATAACCATTAGTCCCCGAGCCTCCGGGGGAGTAACTTGTTACTCGGCTGGATGCTCTTTTAGAAAATTAACGTAGCTCCATGAGAACTTCGAATATGCACACACCTAGAGCCGGGTTAAGTTCCACTTGGCCCAGATTTTAGTACACTTCGAATATGCACACACCTAGAGCCGGGTTAAGTTCCACTTGGCCCGGATTTTAGTACACTTCGAATATGCACACACCTAGAGCTGGGTTAAGTTCCACTTGGCCTGGATTTTAGTACACTTCGAATATGCACACACCTAGAGTCGGGTTAAGTTCCACTTGGCCTGGATTTTAGTACACTTCGAATATGCACACACCTAGAGCCAGGTTAAGTTCCACTTGGCCCGGATTTTAGTCCACTTCGAATATGCACACACCTAGAGCCGGGTTAAGTTCCACTTGGCTTAGATTTTAGTATACTTCGAATATGCACACACCTAGAGCCGGGTTAAGTTCCACTTGGCCCGGATTTTAGTACACTTCGAATATGCATCGAGCTAACTTGTGTTTTTGTATCTCTTTCAGGTGACCACCAATCGCCGGAGTGCGGAATTCCAACGCTTGCTGGATACCCACAAGACGCTACACGCCAAGCAGGCCGCACTTATTGCGGAATACGAGAAGAGGGGTAAATTTTTTCCTTATCACTTCTTCCTTTTTCTTCATCTTCCTTTGCCGAACTAATCTCATCATTCGGTTTCTGCAGCTGGGGTGGAGGCTGAGAACATTATCATGCGAAAAAATCTGGAGCAGATCAAGGGTAAGTCATTTCTGTCCGACCTTGTCGTGCTTTCTACTTCCTTTTCTCCTTGGCTCGGCCATCATTCATACCTCGGCTCTGCCGGGCCAACACACTATTTCAGCATCGCTTGAAGATAGTGTGCCCGTGCCTGATATGATGCTGCATTTTCTCGAACAAGAAGGGCAGCACCAAGCTGAGCTTAAGAAGAAAGATGATGAGCTCGCCCTCCTCCGGACCAAGGACGATGAGATTTCTAGGCTCAAGGCTGAGATGGAGAAGATGAAGGCCCAACACCAATCTGAACTTCAAAAGGCTGGCCAGAATTTCACAGAAGAGCGCGAGCGCCTCAACCTCTAGATCACCAAGGACTAGGATCTTCTCAAGGAGTCCGGCATCCAGCTTGGGTTGGCGAACGCTGAGCTTGAGCAGCTCCGGAAGAGACGCGATGACTGCACCAAGGAGTTGACCTGGATCCTCAGTCATATATCACGTAAGTTTCTTTCCCTTTTCTGACCTACTTCTCCGGGTTACTTCATATGTCTTTTCTTGACCTTTCTCCTTTGTCTCGTTTCCAGGCAAATTTCCAGAGGGCACTCCTATTGCGAGCGCAACAATTGCCAACTTCCGCCGACAAAGGGGTACTCCGACCACTTCTGATGGTGAAGGGATTCCTTATGACCTGGAGGACCTGTTGGTCAGCTTATCATCTCGCGTGGAGCTTATCAAGAATTACGACAAGGACATCCTCAGCGCTACAGCTCGTATCTTCAACACTTTCTGGCCCAGCGAAGAAGCCCCGGAGACCACCGCACTTCTCATTGAGAATTTAATGGAAACCGAGACTCAGCTTGACCTCTGGAGAGAGTCCGCTGGACGTGCCGCAGCTGATACCATCCTTCACCACATACTCACGTGGTACGAGAAGATTGATCTCAACCTCCTGACACGTCTACGCATAGGATCCAGATGGACCAATGACCCGGAGTGGGTAGCTCAGCGCCAGGCTTGCGCCCACAGCCTCATTGAATACGCTCCCATTCATGAATGGGTTGAGGGGCTGAGCTTCCTAGAAGCCGCTGGGGATGAAGAGGTTGAGCACGGTGAAGATGGCTCGGATGATGAAGGAGAAGATGATGCCTCTTATATTGAGGGCAGCGAGGACGATGCCGAACTTCCTCCTCCTGCTGCTCCTTGAGTGAAAACACTTAAAAATTTATCAGATCCCCGGTATGCCGGGTGGAGTTGTATTCCAAACACATGTGATATTTTGCTACTAAGTTCTTATGCCGGATTAACTTGGGCGTAGTCCCCGAGTTTCTTTTTCTTGCTCGTTCAATCTCTTGACTCGGTTCGTGTCTACCTTGATTCGGTTTTATGACTTACGAATCCGAGCTTCAAAAATTGTCTTAACAATACTGGGAAACTTTTAGACTTAGCACCAAAATAAAATTGCATAATAACTTGAAAATAAATGCAGGGTTAGTTCGAAAAACAAACGTCGGCTCGAATAAATTCTTCTCCTTAGTCGTTTTTCATGTGCTACTCAATTCCAAACTTGTTCTCTTGCTTGCCATGAAGCCAATTCTTGTTGGACAGCAGCAAGTTGAAGAGTTGAGTTCTTGGTGCTCGCACACTACTAATCTGAGTTAAATAGAATAACTTATTCCAGCTGACGCGCAAAAAACAACAAACATTATTAAGGCAGTCCCCGAGTTACTGCTCGAGGTGCCAACATTTCATTGATAAGCTCATAGCCGACATACATACCGACATATGATATAACTCGAATACATAGACTTCTTAGCTAAGTGTAGAAAGGACGAATAGAGCTATATTCCATGGTCGCTTGGATTCCTCTCCGGACCTGTCCCCCTTGTTCTTTTCCTGTGGCTTTGCATCTATAAGATAGTAAGAATCATTGTGCAATGCTTTTCTCACGATGAACGGCCCTTCCCATGGGGGGATAACTTATGCATGCCCGTAGTACGTTGTACCAACCGGAGCACCAGATCGCCTTCCCGAAAGACTCGGGGGCACACTTTCCGGCTATGATAGCGTCGGAGATTTTGCTGATATATGGCGGATCTGGACAGTGCCAGTTCTCTCGCTTCTTCCAGCAGACCAACATCATTTTGCCGGGCTTCTTACACTTCGGCTTCTATGTATTGGGTGACCCTAGGCGAATCATGCTCTATGTCGGCTGGTAATACAGCTTCTGCCCCATATACCAGAAAGAACGGCGTATAGCCTGCTGATCGATATGGAGTTGTTCTTAAACTCCACAGTACCGCTGGTAGTTCTTCTATCCAGCACCCCGCTGATCTTTGCAGCGGCTCAATGAGCCGGGGTTTTATCCCGGATAATACTAATCCGTTGGATCTTTCCACTTGCCCGTTCGATGCGGGGTGGGCTACTGAGGCTACTTCCAGCCGGATCCTCTTATCCCGGCAGAAACGAGCAAATGCTCCTTCCGCAAAATTTGTGCCATTGTCAGTTATGATACTGTGAGGATAACCGTATCTCAAGATGATATCTTTGAGAAACGTTACGGCCGTAGCTCCATCACATTTTCTTATAGGCTTTACCTCAATCCACTTCGTAAACTTGTCCACCATTACCAGAATGTGAGTCATATTTCCCCTCGCTGGTTTGAACGGGCCAACCATATCCAAGCACCATATGGCAAATGGCCAAGTGATTGGTATGGTCTTGAGTTCCGACATTGGCATATGTGTCTTGGTAGCATACCTCTGACAACCATTACATTTTCTCACCAGATCTTCCGCTTGCTCTAAGGCATTTGGCCAGTAGAATCCGTGCCGGAAAGCTTTTGCTACCAAGGCTCGGGATGAGGCATGATGCCCGCATTCCCCCTGATGTATATCTCAGATGATTTCAAGCCCTTCTTCCGGGTCAACACACCGCTGGAGGATATTGGTCACACTTCTTTTGTATAGTTCAGAATTGATGATCGTGTAGGCGTTTGCCCTCCTCTGTGTTTGCCTGGACAGCACTTCCTCAGTGGGTAACGTTCCATCTTTCAGGAATTGAAATATAGGTAGTGCCCAAGCTGGTATTGTTCGCACAGGGAATACATCCTCGTCTATCTCCATCTGATCCACCGGCATAACTTCAACCGGATCACGCTGTGCAGTCCCCAGGTCTGCCGAGGCAGTCCCTGGGTTTCGCGCACCACTTCCTGTGTCGATGTCCATGGGCACAGCTCCGGATTCTGCGTCCTCTGGGACATAGATTGACTCGGATTCTGGGGATGGCCTGATGGATGGTTTCCTGAGGTGCTCTAATGCTACACCCGGTGGAATTGCTTGTCAGGTTGACTCGAGCTTTGACAGCATGTCGGCAGCCTCATTTTCCACCCGGGGTACATGATGAAATTCGCATCCCTCAAAGTAACCAGATATCTTCTGCACATGAAATCTGTACAGTGCCATGTTCGGATCCAGGGCGTCCCACACTCCCGATACTTGCTGCACCACCAAATCCGAGTCGCCAAAGCATATGATCCGACGTATCCCAATCTCTTTTGCTACCTTGAGCCCATGCACAAGTGCTTCATACTCAGCGACATTGTTCGATGCCGTGAAATGGATCTGCAGCACATATTTCAACTGGTCCTTCTTTGGCGATGTGAGTACAACTCCGGCACCTAGCCCGGTTTTGGTTTTTGATCCGTCAAAGTGCATTCGCCAATAGTTCGGATCTAGGAGTGGCGGTTCGTATTGTACCTCGGCCCAATCCACAAAAAAGTCCGCCACAGCTTGAGATTTGATGGCTTCTCTTCTGTCATTTTGCGGAGCATAAGGAGGTAGTTCAATTGCCCATTTTGCAATTCTGCCTCTCGCATCCTTGTTACTCATTATCTCGGATATGGGGGCCCTCACATATGACCCGGATGTGATGCTCCTCAAAGTAGTGCTTCAGTTTCTTGGCGGCCATGTACACGCCATATGCCACCTTTTGATAATGTGGGTAGTTCTGCTTTGAGGCTGACAACACTTCACTCAAATAATACACTGGCCTTTGCACCGACTTACCTTCCTCGTCACGCTCCACCACTATCACTGCACTTACAACTCGGTTGGTTGCGGCTATATAAAGCAACATTGGCTCCTTTGACAGTGGTAAGGCTAGCACTGGTGCCGTGGCTAACATCTTCTTCAGGTGGGTAAAGGCTTCATCGGCCTGCGGTGTCCAAACGAACTTATCTGACTTTTTCATGAGTTGGTAAAGAGGCAACGCCTTCTCTCCCAACCGACATACAAATCGACTTAACGAGGCCAAGCAACCTGTGAACTTCTAGACATCGTTAAGACACTTCGGCAGTTCCATTCGTTCGATGGCCTGGATTTTGGTCGGATTAACCTCGATACCTCGGCTGGACACAAGAAAACCAAGCAATTTGCCGGCCGGGACACCGAAGGTGCATTTCTCCGGGTTAAGTTTCATCCGGAACCTCCTTAGGTTCACAAACGTTTGCCTGATATCGTCAATGAGCGTTTTGCTTTCCTTGGTCTTGATAACCACATCATCCATGTACACCTGTACATTTTGACCTATTTGGTCGTGCACACATTTTTGCATACATCTTTGGTACGTTGCCCCTGCATTACGTAAACCAAACGGCATGGTGCGATAGCAATAAGCCCCATACAGGGTAATAAATGCAGTCTTTATTTGATCATCCGGATCCAGAGGTATCTGGTGGAAACCAGAATATGCATCAATGAATGACAACAGTTCACATCCAACAGTTGAGTCTATGACCTGATCTATTCTTGGCAGCGGAAATGGATCTCTTGGACACGCCTTGTTCAGGTTCGTGTAATCAATACACATGCGCCAAACCATTGCCACGTTCGGGTCATCCTTCTTCTTCTCCACCAGCACCGGATTAGACAGCCAATCCGGGTAAAGAACTTCCATGATAAATCCTGCAGCTAGCAACCAAGCTATCTCATCCCCAATGACTTTCCTCCTATCTTCGGCGAAGTGGCAGAGAGGTTGCTTCACCGGCTTAGCTCCGGGTCTCACATTCAAAGAGTGCTCGGCCAACTCCCTCGGGACACCTTGCAAGTCCTGTGTGGACCAAGCAAAAATGTCCCGATTCTCATGGAGGAAGCTGACAAGCTTGCTTTCCTATTTATCACTTAACCCGGCACCAATTGTTACGGTGCGCTCTAGGAACATGTCATCAACAGGAACCTTCTTGGTATCTTTCGTGGCTTGAAAGGAGACAGATCCATGCGGGTTACTCAGCGCCGGCATATACTTCTGCGCGGACTGAGCCAAAGCTGCCACCTCTTGAATTTTCCTTTTTTCCTGCACAATCACCAGTGACTCGGCTAAGTTCGACCCGGCCGACGCACACTCCATCGAACGTCGGAAATCCCCTGCAATGGTTATCACCCTGTTTGGTCCAGGCAACTTCATCTTCAAGTAGCTAATATGACAACTTGCCATGAACTTGTTCAATGCTGGCCTTTCGAGTAACGCATGATACGCGCTCTCTAAGTTCACCACTTCGAACTCTAGATTTTTTCAGTTCGGCAGTTGTCTCTTGTGCCGAACAACACGTTAACCCGGACTTTGCCTATTGGCTCGCAAGAAATACCGGGCACAATACCATGGAAAGTTGTCCTCGTGGGCTGTAGCATATTTTCCGAGATGCCCAACTTTCGCATTGTGTCCGCCTACATGATGTTAATGCTACTGCCATTGTCGATCAACACCTTTGAGAACCTTACATTAATGCTAGGTCCAATGAACGTCGGGTCCAGCACCAATGCATACGAACCAGGGCTTGGCATAAGCTTAGCATGATCCTTTATGCTCCAGGTAATTTCCTGGTCCGACCAAGGCATGAACCTCATCACTGCCGGCATCACCGCATTCACCTCCATATGCCTACGCTGTAAGCTTTTTCTGTCAGTTTCCTCAGTGGTGAACACACAGTAGCTCTGATGATGCTCCCGGTATTCGTTTCTCCCCTCATTTCCCGGGTACCTTTGATCTGGCTGATGCTGATTTTCTACCTAATGCACTGCATCCCTTCTCTCATTGTCATCATACCTCGACGGAGGGGGAGGCAACATTAGCTATTGCGTGTTCGCTCCGGAGAGCAGTTGCTGCCGGGGTAACTCCTGCCGAGGCTGATCATTCCGGGGTGCCTGAGCATTCCCCGAACCATCTTGTTCAATCTTGCGCATCCACTCACATTGCCTCGTCGTATGACCCACTGGGTTGTTCGGATTTGGTGTATGAAACTTGCACGGCTGGTCCAACATCGACTCATAAGTATACCTCGGTCGGTCTTTCCATTCTTGCCACTGCTTCTTTTTCTCTGGTGTCCAAGTTTTCTTCCCATCGTTTCTCGGATTCCATTGCCCTCTAGTTTTTTGGCGTTGGCTGCCCCCTGCTCCGGGCTGATCTTGATTCACAGCTGCAACTTGGTGCGAACCGTATCGATGATCTGGTCTATCATCTCTCCGTTTTCCCCTGTACTCATTCCTCCGGGATGATCCGGCTCCATCTCTCTGATAGTACTCATCGCTTGACTCGTTTGACGCAAGCCTAGGTTGAGTCAGATCACCGAAAGCATACGAATCTGCAATCCGGATCATTTCTGCCAACGTAGTTGGCATTTTCCTTTGCAACTTCATCCACAACTCGCTTGCCTATCTGCACCCCTGTGCAAACCACGCTATGGCCTATGATTCTATCACGCCCTCACACGAGTTTCTCACGGTACACCACCGGGTTAAGAACTCCCGGTCTGTCTCATTAGGTCTTTGCTTGCACATAGCTAGGGTCTGCGGCCTATTTGGCCTCTGATATGTACTCGAGAAATTGCTGATGAACATTTCCTCAAAGTCTATCCAGCAGTTGATGCTCCCTGGTGGAAAATTGTTCAGCCACACTCTTGCCGGGCCTTCCAACATCTGGGGTACGTATCGTACTGCCCATCTCAAGTAGCCAGTGGAAATTTTCACGGCTGTAGCATAGTTTATCAGCCAATCCTCCGGCTTGGTACTGCCGTCATACGTCTTCGTGCCCCTGGGCAGCTGAAAGTTTGGTACTGGTGTCTCCTTCATGATCCGGGGTCCAAAACACGCTGGACCCGGTGGACCTTGACATTCAATTTTTTCCGACCTATACAGGCGATCCAGCTTCAACCTGGCATCATCCGGCATCAAATCCCTGCTTCCCAATCTCGACCCTATCACATGATAGTCCGGTCTTGGGTATCCCGCGTTTGCCATCTCTGAATCACCGTCGTTGTACCGGTTTTTCTCTTGTTGCACACCTTTCTGTTGCATACCTCGGCCGACACTTTGCTCTTGCCTTGGTATATTCCGCTGCTGTGGTTGTCCTACTCTAGCCGAGTTTTGCTGTCCGGCATTGCCGTTGGCAGCGTTCCCTTGACCGGCATTGCCTTGGTCGCGGTTACCTCGGCCAGCTTCACCTCGGCTCACACTCCGTCGATCATCATTTTTCTGAGCTTCTTTTCCTTTCCCTGCCCGCGTCGGGTCATACGGGACGATCTGTTTGTTCCGTCTGGCCGAGGTTACCACCTCTTCTCTCCTTGGACCACCATGAGGAGACGATGTGGCTCCAGCGGATTTCTCTGGGTTACCCATCGCCGAATGGACGATCTTGGAGGCTCCAGCTCTCTCCGGGTTTGCTCTGAGTAGTTCCTCGTTTTGCCTATTTGCAATTCGAACCAGCTCGTTAACCCTATCGTGTTGTCTTTGCCGGGCTTCACCCGTCAGACCCTCCAACTCGGACGCAGCTGCATCCGCTGCTCTGAGGTTTTTGGCCGGGGTACTATACCTCGGCAGCCCCACGGACAAGCAGTTCTCTGATTCCTTAACTCCATTATCACCTTCTCTGTTCATCTCACTCATGAGATTTCTCCCTTTTACTTTTACCGCATCAACTTTGTTTGCTTTTGCGTACTCACGCAGCATCATGTTCAACGACTGCTGAGCCGCGGCTATTTTCTTTGCACCTTCTAGTATTTTTTGCCTAGTTTCTTCCAGCTCAGCCTGCGCTCGAGCCGGATCTACCGCTGCTACTACAGGGTTTGCCAAGCTGTCCATTGCCTCTCTCAACACATTTTTCGGCCTCTCTAGCGGAGGACCCCTAGCTTTCCTTGGTGCCTTAGGCGTTACCTCCGGATCTGGCACTGGATCCTTGCTTGCGCTCGCACCAGGCGCAGTCATCATCACTTCTGCACGGTCCAGGGAGCGAGCGATACGCGCCCCGCGAGCCACAGTGAGGGGTGGTTCCCCTGCTTCGACGACGTGGCGCGGATGAACGCAAGACACTTCCACCGCAACGTAGACCTTGTGTGCGCCGAGCTTGACAAAGAGGCCGTTGCGCGGAAGAGGGCGCGTGCCGAAGCAGCCTGCATTGTCGCTGACGAAATCCAGCGCCCCAAAGCGCTGAACGAACCCAGAGACGATGCGTTCGCCGGTGGCTATGAGGTTTCTCGTCGAGATCTTTACCCCTGCTAGCGCCGCTAGCCCCACGGTGGGCGCCAACTGTCGTGGTGGTGTCACGGCAGATGCCATGGATAGGCTAAAGGTGGGGACTAATACACGCTAGGGGAATCCAGGGAGGGATAGTGGAGTGATTCTCCACACATAAGTTTGTATTGATTTTCTTTCAAGATTACAAGTGCTCCTTGAGCTGTATTGGCGAGAGGAGGAAGAAGGAGCTCTCTTACTCTCACCCACAGATCACACCTGGAACCCTAGCCAAAACAAAATAGTAGAAAGACCAACCCCTTCTATAGAAGCCCCAGCCCCCCTTTTATACAGGAGGCTCGGTTTCTGCCTAGGGCATACGTGGAGGCATATTCCTAAGAACATGCCTCCTCCCAAAGTGGTAAGCCAACCGGGGTACTTTTCCCCCCGCGTCATACATGCTTTAGCTACGTGAGCCTCTGCGGCGCCCGCATCAGCCGACATGGGCGTCGTCACCCCTATCGGCCATGACCTGGTGGTCCCGCTCTTGCCTGCTTCGCTCATGCAGTGCGTACCGAGCCCTCTTTTTGACCAGCAAGATTCCTTCCTTCTCCTAGAAGCCAAACATGACCCGGATCACAGCTGATCCGGGCACCCCTATTCCTACATACAAGTAAACATATACTTCCGACTTACTACTTAAGTCGGTTGAGACTTAGTTAGGCGAACGCCCCCTGGTCCGGGTTACTCCGTGATTCGGCCTGCCTTGAGGTGACCCGGCCAGCATCTGCTTTGGCCTTGCCGAACCTCGGCTAACTCGGCCTTTATACTCCGGCGTGACCCTACCCGGGGGTATCCCCCCAACAGATTGCATGTCTATTCTTCTGATGAACCACACATGGATCCACCAGTGTCATTGCATGTGTGTTCTTCTCATGAACTATACCCAGTGTAATTGCATGTCTGTTTCTCTAAACAAACCACACATGGATCCACCTAGCGTGATTGCATGTCTGTTCTTCTCATGAACCACACATGGATCCAGTAGTGTCATTGCATGTGTGTTCTTTTCATGAACCACACCCAGTGTCATTGCATGTCTGTTCTTTTCACAAACCACACATGGATCCAACAGTGTCATTGCATGTGTGTTATTTTCATGAACCACAACTAGAGTCATTGCATGTGTGTTCTTCTCATGAACCACACATGGATCCACCAGTGTGATTGCATGTATGTTCTTTTCATGAACCACACCTAGTGTCATTGCATGTCTATGCTTTCCACAAACCATATATGGATCCACCACTGTCATTGCATGTTTGTTCTTTTCATGAACCACACATATGGATCCACCACTGTCATTGCATGTCTGTTCTTTTCACAAACCACACATGGATCCACCTAGTTTCATTGCATGTGTGCTCTTTTCATGAACCACACATGGATCCACCAGTGTTATTGCATGTGTGTTCTTTTCCTGAACCACAGCTAGTGTCATTGCAAGTGTGTTATTTTCACAAACCACAGCTAGAGTCATTGCATGTCTGTTCTTTCCGCAAACCACACATGGATCCACCTAGTCAGATTGCATGTCTATTCTTTTCACAAACCACACATCGATCCACCAGTGTCATTGCATGTCTGTTGTTTTCATGAACCACACATGGATCCACCAGTTTCATTGCAAGCGTGTTATTTTCATGAACCTTTAACAACCTCGGACCCTACGCTCTAAGTTCAAGGCTGGATGAACCAAAAGTGGTTAAGGGTTTTACAGCGCAGGCCCAGGGCCACCCACGTGTAGGCCCGTCGGCCGCCCTAACGACTTCCAAGAACATCGGGACAAGAGCGAGCGGCGTAGGCAACAGGCGAATAGATCAAATACATACACAAGTGAGTATGTATGCAAGCTACCTTACAACAGTTCTTAGAGCTATACCATCTAAAAGGAATAGAAATATTGCAACGCCATACGGCAAGATCCAAAGATCCTAGATAGAGATAATAGTGTAGGATAGCTCCTCATACATCAAACATCAGAGTATCAAGCGGAAGCGGGAAACAAGATCCGAGTACAGATAAGAAGCAAATCGGCATAAGATGCCACATAAATAAGCACATCCCGCCCACAGATCTCACGGATCCCCATCCCCAGAATCTCTACACCGAGTGATCGTTGCCAACGTCATCTGTCTGCTCCACCCAGTATCCATCTTGCGAATGCACCTGTTCATCTCAATCAAACAATTTATCATGTGAGACCCTAGGGGTACTCAGCAAGTCTTTATGCCTCTAAAGGGGACATATACCTGGGGTGACGCAATTGCAGCAAAAGATAATAACTAACAAGCCTATAGATACTCGCTAACCATCCGCCTAACCAAAGATAGGCGGATGTCCGTTAATTAGGAACAACAGTTATAACAGTATAAAGTAACAGATCCATCCTCCTTCTCGCTTACCAACGAGAAAGCGGACAAACAACCCATCCGTTGGCAGTTTTATTAACCATTCCATGAGTATTGCACTAATTACTAGTCAGATATTTAGTCAAATTAAAAGCGGTACTTTAGTTATGCTTGTCTATGATCGAGAAACTGTGCTCCAAGTCGTCCATAACCGCGGACACGGCTTTCAGAAAGATTTACCCTGCAGGGGTGCACAAATAGCAACACACACTCGATCAACCTCGGAAAAACCAACTCAAAACCCAACGAGGCATTCACGACAAAGCGATCACAGGATTCATTAAAATATTTCAGGGGGCCACCCCATTAAGCTACCCGCAACGAAGTTGGCCGACTCCGAGACGGACCCAAGGTTTGCGTCAATGGCTGTAAACGACTGGGAACCCGAAATTGTGACTGGGCTTGTCGATACCGCGAAAACACTCCGCATCCAAAACAGTACAGGTGCTCCACGCACAATGTTAATAAAACAGTAACATAGCATAAGTACATGATAGTAAATGAAACCCCAAACTAGTTTGTGGCCCCAAGAAATAGAAATGAATCAAGCTCTAGCTCAGGGGGGGTCCTTAAGGCCTTCCGAATGTGGATAGTGCGAATAGTCAAGGAACAGGTATCAAGTACTCGGGGCCCGCGACGGTTGTGGGAGACGGGCCCGCGACGGTGGGCTGCACACGCGGACAGGTTTCGTGGCGGGTGGGCCTGAAGCAAGGCCACGGAGGAGAGATGCGTCGGCAGGCTCCTGCAGCCGATGGACACGGGACGGAGGGGCCGCGGAGGAGAGGATCTGTGCGGAGACGGGTTGCAGGGGCGGCACCAGGGTGAGGCAGACGCGGCCAGGGTTGCGGTCTCAAGGGAGGGGCGGTCGCGGACTCGGAAGTTGGCGATCTTGGCACGACCGTCGATAGGAGCACCGAGATGGAAAGGGCCAGGTCACGGCGGCGCTTCGAGTCGGAGGACAACGCGGCCGGGAGAAGAAGACTGGCGGCGGAGCCGCACGAGCTGGGAGCAGCGGACGACGCCGCAGGTGGCGGGGCAGAGGCGCTCGGGTCTGGTCCGGGCTGCAGGACAGTGCCGGCGGCACGGGGACGAGGACTGGCGGAGACGGCAACCGCAGGGAGGGAGACGAGCAGACGAGGCGAGAGGGAGGTGGCGGGCGCTGCCTCGGGGAGGAGGACGCGGGCGCTGCAGTGGAGCCCAATAGGGTGGAGGCGCTCAAGGGCCGGCGAGGTCGAGCCCGCATAGTGGCGGCGGCGTTGACCAGAGGTGCCACGGATGGACGGAGGAGAGGGCGACCGGAGCGAGGCGGCAGGGAAGAGCTCGGCGAGGAGGAGCGGCCCGGAGGCGTGCCGGGGCAGGACGGCGAGGAGCTTGGGAGGAGGCGATGTCGTGCGCTCGCAGGCGTGCCCGCGCGCAGGCGCAGGGCGACCGTTAGCAGGAGAGGCCGAGAGGGTCAGGGACGGGGATGCCGTAAAGGGCTTGGCGGTGGCAGCCATGGGGATCGAGCGGGGTAGGTGGAGCTCGGGGCGGACACGATAGGTGGCGATTTGGGGATTGGGTGGGGTCGAGGGAGTGGGGTAGTTTGCGTACGGGTGCGTGCGTGCTTGCGTGTGTGACGCGGGGTTGGCGGCATGCGGCGGGGTAGGGCCAGGGCAGCCGCGTGGCGACGTGCGGGCTGGGGCGGGTCGCACGTACCGCGCAGGTGGGCGCGACGCGGTGCACAAGGTCATGCGGGGGTGGGGGATTCGCGTGCGGTTGTGGCGCCTGGGAGCGTGTCAGTGGGGTGTGGCGGCTGGGTAGAAAATAGGTGGGATGGGTTTGGTCTAGGATTAGGTAGGGGTTAGATCTAGGGTTTGGCTGTTTTGGGGGTGGCCGGCTGGGCCGGATCGGGCCTGGTTTGGCTGCCCCTAAAAATAAAATAAACTTTTATTTATTATAAACAAGCCTTTGAGAAACTGTTTTTAGACAAGACAAAATTATCCGGAAAAGCCCGGTTTTAAAATTTGAAAAGGAGATGGGGATATTTAGAAAACCAAAACTAGGCTTTTCGAAAATAGTTTTAGGAAAAACCATGCATGATGACATGACGATGCTCAAATGCAATGTGGCATGATGACATGAGCATGCGGTCATGATGATGCAATGCACAAAAACACAGCGATTTTCTAGTAGTGGTTTTAGCGAGATGCCACAATTCGACACCACTAACAAGGGATCTCGCCCTCGAGATCCGCCTCATGGTAAGGGGAAGAAGGCCGACGATCTGAGTCTTCTCGCTTCATGTAGATCTTCGCGACACCACGAACAAAGATTCTTGCGTCATGTCAAAATTGGGGACACCACCAACAAGAAGTCGTAGTCCCTGATCATCGAGAGAACACTCCGGGAACAAAGGACGAAGGTAAAGGTATCAACAAATAAAGCCACCTCTAACTTCGATAGAAAGAGAGAACCGATGCATTCTCATCCACTTCAATGTACACGAGCAAATAGAGTGAGTAGTCGGCATGGGGGCCAATCCATCACGCACCCAAACTATTACTCCGCACAAGTAGTAGAAAGTAGGCAACCCATTCTCAGAATTAGACTGAAGATCTCGACAAGCGAGGTTCGGAAACAAAGGAGTGACACAAGCTCTTCATCGGATCTGGCGTAGATGATGTCGTCGCGTCGGAAAACACTGGAAGGCACAACAAGGAACAGAGAGAAGTCCAACAGATGAAGGATTCCTCAGATAGCGCGAAGACCGGATGTAGAAGCACCGTTACCAAAGAAGGAAGTGAAACCCTGAAGGTACGACGGAAACCCAACCACGAGAATTCCTGGACTCGAAGAAAAGATAAGAAAACATATCCAAAACATGCAGAGGTAACAGGAGAACAGCAGAGGGATAAGGAGTAAAAGCAGACCTAATCAGATCTATCCAACCGATTTTCCAAACTAGTTTTGACACTCTACTTCGGCCGTTAGCTAGGTTATCCTATAGGCTGAACCAGTGGGGTATCGCAACTACTGAGCTCTGATACCAATTGTAACAACCTCGGATCCTACGCTCTAAGTTCAAGCCTGGATGAACCAAAAGTGGTTAAGGGTTTTACAGCGGAGGCCCAGGGCCACCCAAGTGTAGGCCCGTCGGCCGCCCTAACCACTTCCAAGAACATCGGGACAAGAGCGAGGGGCGTAGGCAACATGCGAAGAGATCAAATACATACACAAGTGAGTATGTATGTAAGCTACCTTACAACAGTTCTCAGAGCCATACCATATAAAAGAAATAGAAATATTGCAACGCCATACGGCAAGATCCAAATATCCTAGATAGAGATAATAGTGTAGGATAGCTCCTCATACATCAAACATTAGAGTATCAAGCGGAAGTGGGAAACAAGATCCGAGTACGGATAAGAAGAAAATCGGCATAAGATGCCACATAAATAAGCACATCCCGCCCACAGATCTCACGGATCCCCATCCCCGGAATCTCTACACCGAGTGATCGTTGCCAACATCATATGTCTCCTCTACCGAGTATCCATCTTGCGAATACACCTATTCATCTGAATCAAACAATTTATCGTGTGAGACCCTAGGGGTACTCAGCAAGTCTTTATGCCTCTAAAGGGGACATATACCTGGGGTGACGCAATTGCATCAAAATATAATAACTAACAAGCCTATAGATACTTGCTAACCATCCGCCTAACCAAAGATAGGCGGATGTCCGTTAATTAGGAACAACAGTTATAACAGTATAAAGTAATAGATCCATCCTCCTTCCCGCTTACCAACGAGAAAGCGGACGAACAACCCATCCGTTGGCAGTTTTATTAACCATTCCATGAGTATTGCACTAATTACTAGTCAGATATTTAGTCAAATTAAAATCGGTACTTTAATTATGCTTGTCTATGATCGATAAACTGTGCTCCAAGTCGTCCATAACCGCAGACACGGCTTTCAGAAAGATTTACCCTGTAGGGGTGCACAAATAGCAACACACACTCGATCAACCTCGAAAAAACCAACTCAAAACCCAACGAGGCATTCACGACAAAGTGATCACAGGATTCATAAAAATATTTCAGGGGGCCACCCCATTAAGCTACCTGCAACGAAGTTGGCCGACTCCGAGATGGACCCAAGGTTTGCGTCAATGGCTGTAAATGACTGGGAACCCGAAATTGTGACTAGGCTTGTCAATACCGCGAAAACACTCTGCATCCAAAATAGTACAGGTGCTGCACGCACAATCTTAATAAAACAGTAACATGGCATAAGTACAAGATAGTAAATAAACCCCAAACTAGTTTGTGGCCCCAAGAAATAGAAATGAATCAAGCTCTGGCTCAGGGGGGTCCATAAGGCCTTCCGGATGTGGATAGTGCGAATAGTCAAGGAACAGGTATCAAGTACTCGGGGCCTATGGGACACAAGTGGACATAAAAACCAAATAGCATATATTGCCCACTGGTGCCTCTTTCATTAGTTATCCCAACAATTTAATAGTTTTATTTAAAGTCATGATCATCTCCACCATTAAGCATCTCCACCATAAACATCTGCCAGCATTCCAACAAATGTGGTACTCGACAACACGAGATTGCACCCGAGCAAGCAACTACGACTCGCAAGGCCAGCTATCTACCAAGCAACAGGTATTAGGAGGTGTCCATGGCAATATAGAGGCTGCACGGGATATAACTGGTGCACGGAAACTAAAGCATCGTGACACGGATATCAATAGATCAACCGGAGGAAATAAAGACTATAAATGCAAAATAGGTAGAAGGGGAAGAGATGCTCGCCTGGGAAACACTGCCGAAGGTCCATATCCGGAGAACTTGTCGATACTCGCATCCACTCATCTGCCTAATCCGCAAAGAAGCAAACACTAGAAGAAACACCGGATGCAACATTTAATACTACGGCAAAAGATCCGGCATGATTATGATATGATGCAGATGTGGTGCAATTAGGCAGTATTAAGCGGAACCGGGGTCCTGACAATTAATTATAGGGTTCATGTTGTTTAGCTACCCTACAAATTTAAATGTTGTATTAACATGGCAAAACATGGCATTGGTTCGCTACGCAATTTAAATGGAGGCGGTATAATACAAGTATAGCCCGCATATGTGCTCCATATTTAATGATGAGGTGAATCGGTATAATGCCCCCAAACCACAGACAAGTATGCATGCATGAACAATTTAATATGCGACAATTGGTAATGTCATATTATAAAAATAGGGGCTTAGGGTCACACATCTGGGTTCAGAAGATCTTGGTTCCGGGGGTTCGGGGTTCGACAGGGTTCGACGGGGATCGGTCTCGGACCACGGAAGGAGAGCTTGGCGTTATGGGAAGAAGGACTTGGTTTGGCATCGGGGGCGCATCGGATTCACCCTGGTCGGTGTCGATCTTGTCGTCGCGAAGATCTTGTCGGATCCACGTATCGGGTCGGTCTTAGCATCCGGGGTGAAGTACTTGGCCTTCCCGTGGCGATCTTGGCGTTCTTCATGTTCGGGTCTTGGCGTCTGAGAGGAAGTACTTGGTGGTTTCGAGAAGGAGGTCTTGGCGTTCTGATGGATCGGTCCTCCGGGTCGAAGAACTTGGCGCGCCAGGGTTCGGTCTTCGAATCTTCGGTCGGGTCGTCGGATCTGGGAGGTAGATCTTGGTGTCTCATGAGGAAGATCTTGACAAGTCCTTGCCGAGTTACTTCGGAAGATCTTGGCGGCGACACGATGTCCTTGTGGGGGATGTGCTGCGTCCGAGTAGAAGTTCTCGTCGATGGTGCTTCTACTGACACTCTGTGGCACTGAAGCAGCAAGGTCTCTCGAGCAAGGCACGCAACCATATTGGTGCCAAACAGAGACAAACATAGGTCGCTGGAGACGCCCAAGCAACACGACAAAACGACGAGGCGAGGAAGGACGCTGGAGATCGACTGGGCATCATGCAACACGCAGTGGAGGAGGAGGGGACCGTCCAGGGCGGCGGCACCATGGCGGTTATGCGGCGTCAGGCAAGTTGTGGGAGACGCGCCCGCGATGGTGGGCTGCACACGGGGACAGGTTCCATGGCGGGCAGGCCTGAAGCAGGGCCACGGAGGAGAGACGCGTCGGCGGGCTCCTGCAGCCGATGGACACGGGACGGAGGGGCCACGGAGGAGAGGAGCTGTGCGGAGGCGGGTTGCAGGGGCGGCACCAGGGCGAGGCAGACGCGGCCAGGGTCGCGGTCTCGAGGGAGGGAAGGTCGCGGACTCGGCAGTTGGCGATCTTAGCACGACCATCGATAGGAGCGCCCAGATGGAAAGGTTCCAGGTCACGGCGGCGCTTCGAGTCGGAGGACAACGCGGCCGGGAGAAGAAGACTGGCGGCAGAGCCACACGAGCCGGGAGCAGCGGACGACACCGCAGGTTGTGGGGCAGAGGCGCTCGGGTCTGGTCCGGGCTGCAGGACGGTGCCGGCGGCACGGGGACGAGGCCTGGCAGAGACGGCAACCGTGGGGAGGGAGACACGCAAACGAGGCGAGAGGGAGGTGGAGGGCGCTGCCTTTGGGAGGAGGACGCGGGCGCGGCAGCGGAGCCCGATGGGGTGGAGGCGCTCAAGGGCCGGCGAGGTCGAGCCCGCATAGACGGCGGTGGCGTTGACCGGAAGTGCCACGGATGGCCGGAGGAGAGGGCGACCGGAGCGAGGCGGCGGGGAAGAGCGTGGCGAGGAGGAGCGGGCCGGAGGCGTGCCGGGGCAGGACGGCGAGGAGCTTGGGCGGAGGCGACATCGTCCGCTCGCATGTGTGCCCGCGCGCAGGCGCAGGGCGCAGGCCGAGAGGGTCAGGGACGGGGATGCCGGAAAGGGCTCGGCGGCGGCAGCCATGGGGATCGAGCGGGGTAGGTGGAGCTCGGGGCGGACACGGTAGGTGGCGATTTGGGGATTGGGTGGGGTCGAGGGAGTGGGGCAGTTTGCGTGCGGGTGCGTGCATGCTTGCGTGTGTGATGCGGGGTTGGCGGCATGTGGCGGGGTGGAGCCAGGGCAGCTGCGTGGCGACGTGCGGGCTGGGAAGGGTCGCGCATACCGCGCAGGTGGGCGCGACGCGGTGGAGAAGGTCATGCGGGGGTGGGGGATTCGCGTGCGGTTGCGGCGCCTGGGAGCGTGTCGGTGGGGTGTGGCGGGTGGGTAGAAAATAGGTGGGATGGGTTTGGTCTAGGATTAGGTAGCGGTTAGATCTAGGGTTTGGCTATTTTGGGGGTGGCCGGCTGGGCTGGATCGGGCCTGGTTCGGCTGCCCCTAAAAATAAAATAAACTTTTATTTATTATAAACAAGCCTTTGAGAAACTTTTTTTAGACAAGACAAAATAATCTGGAAAAGCCCGGTTTTAAAATTTGAAAAGGAGACGGGGATATTTAGAAAACCAAAACTAGGCTTTTCGAAAATAGTTTTAGGCAAAACCATGAGTGATGACATGACGATGCTCAAATGCAATGTGGCATGATGACATGAGCATGCGGCTATGATGATGCAATGCACAAAAACACATCGATTTTCTATTAGTGCATGTGTGTTCTTCTAAACAAACCACACATAGATCCACCGAGTGCGATTGCATGTCTGTTCTTTTCACAAACCACACATGGATCCACCAGTGTCATTGCATGTGTATTCTTCTCATGAACCACAACCAGTGTCATTCATGTCTGTTTTTCTCACAAACCACATAAGGATCCACCAGTGTCATTGGATGTGTGTTCTTCTCATGAACCACACATGGATCCACCCAGTGTCATTGTATGTCTGTTCTTTTCATGAACCACAACTAGAGTCATTGCATGTCTGTGCTTTCCCCAAACCACATATGGATCCACCAGTGTCATTGCATGTCTGTTCTTTTCACGAACCACACATGGATCCACCAGTGTCATTGCATGTGTGTTCTTTTCATGAACCACATCAAGAGTTATTGCATGTATATTCTTTCCACAAACCACACATGGATCCACCTAGTGTGATTGCATGTTTGTTCTTCTCATGGACCACACATGGATCCACCAGTGTCATTGCATGTGTGTTCTTTTCATGAGCCACAGCTAGAGTCATTACATGTGTGTGGTTCTAAACAAACCACATAAGGATCCATAAGTGTGATTGCATGTCTGTTCTCTTCATGAACCACACCCAGTGTCATTGCATGTCTCTGCTTTCCACAAACCACATATGGATCCACCAGTGTCATTGCATGTCTTTTCTTTTCATGAACCACACATGGATCCACCAGTGTCATTGCATGTGTGTTCTTTTCCTGAACCACATCTAGTGTCATTGCATGTGTGTTCTTTTCCTGAACCACAGCTAGAGTCATTGCATGTCTGTTCTTTCCACAAACCACACATGGATCCACCTAGTGTGATTGCATGTTTGTTCTTTTCACAAACCACACATGGATCCACCTAGTGTCATTGCATGTCTGTTCTTTTCATGAACGACACATGGATCCAC
>CAJUXJ010000874.1:0-23607 GCA_910589775.1 Avena eriantha
GAGTGATTTCAAGTTGGTCAACGCATGAAGCATAATAATGTACCACATGGATCTTGTGGTGTGGTAGCCTTGTCATTTATGCATCATGAACTAACCCATTATATATGTTCCTTTGGTGTTTATATGGGATAGGTATCTTTCCATGGGCATGCTTCAAAGTGAAGATCTCAATAGCCCATGAGAGGATGACATCAAGTGGTGATCGGCATCAAGGTTGAGAAGGGCAAGTTCAAGATAAGCATCTCGAGAAGATCATTTGCCTGAAGCTTGCCGTCCATATTGGTGAAAATGGACATGTGAAGATGTGTCCTAATGAAGCTATCCCATAGTGGTGTATGGGGAAAAATTATGATCTTCACGAAGCAACAATGATCAAGTGATGCATCCGGCTTGGATGGAGCTTGAAGCTTGTCATCAAGATCAGCGGGATGTGCAAGGCAAAGGTATGTACTTGCTAGGTTTTCCTTTTACCGTCTCAAGGTGGTTGTTGGGAGACTGGTTATAGGATAGATAGCCGCACTATCAAGAGGGGCTTTCGTTGGGTACTTGATCACATCGTCATAGGGGCTCAATCCTTTGCATACTTTGCATCTTCCTATTTTGTTGCTTCTTGGTATTTCTCTATGTGAGGTTCTTGAGCTTGTTGCTAGCTCTTCAACAAGCCCAAGTTCATCGAAAATGGATTCGTATGCATCTTATATGGCGTTTTCGAGTTTGAAGGTTTTACCGGCTCTTCTTATAGGGAGGCTCCATATCTTTCCTCATTTTGTTCTATCTTCCTTTGTGGTTATGATGTTTTCATGCACCATATTGTAGATCTTGTTTTCCTCATCAAACAAGCCCAAGATCATCGAAATCGTGAGTCCGGATGCAAAAGTTATTGTGTTTTTCGTGAAGTCAGTTCATCCCAGTTGTGGATCCGATTCAACCGAGCCCCACCGACGGTCCCCGTTCCAGCTCCGGTAGACCGGATCTCAGACCGAGTTTTCCGGTTTTCGCGACCGAGTCTATTCTGGGTTGGCAAACAGAGTATTTCGGTTTGTAGGTCGGTCCTCCGGCTAGGGACCGAGTTTCCGGTTCTGGGGCCGGTCCACCGACTTTGGAACTGAGTTTTCGCTATTTTCTCTCCAACGGCCATATTTGCTTTTCCCTATAAAAGGGGTTCTTCCCCATGTTTTTGGTTGTTCTTGAGCACGAAATTAACCTCCATTGTTGACCCTTTGAGCTTGCCTCCTCTCCCCTTCCCTCCTATGATTCTTGCATCTTTTTGAGGGCTTTGAAGAGGAGATCTAGATCTATAATCCCCACCAATCAATTCCTCCTCTAAGTGAGGGGAACCCTTTGGATCTAGATCTTGGAGTCATTGGTTGACTTCCACCATTGTTCTTCCTCTCTAATTCCTCCCTAGCACTTGTTGCTTTGGTGGGATTTGAGAGTGAGGGATTGCCCTTGGTGTTCTTGCTTTGCATTCTTGCATAAGTGTTGAGCTCTCCACTACGATTTGTTCAAGTGAGAGACCGTGAGCTTGTTGCTCTTGGAGGGTGACCTCCTAGTTGGCTTGGCGGTTGGTGCCATGGTGTCCTCTTCGTGGAAGTTTGTGAAAAGACCGGGCTTCTCCTTCGTGGAGCTTGTGAAGTGGTTGTGGAGCTTGCCATCTCCGGAGTGGAGGAAAAGCTAGCCATAAGGAAAGGGCCTATTCCTTCGTGGGATAGACTCGGAGAAGAAGGTGAGGCTTCGTGGCGTTGGGAATCCTTCGTGGAATCCCACACCTCTCCAACGTGACGTACCTTACTTGTAAGGGAACACAGGAATACATCTTCGTCCCGCGTGCCTCGGTTATCTCTATACCCGAGCTTACTTTCTTGTGATAGCCATCGAGCTTGAAGTACTTATATCTTGCTTATCACTTGTGGTATATTTATCTTGTGCTATCTTGCTTAGCTTCTTGTTGTTGGTGCACTTAGTTGAGCCTAGTGTATTTAGGTTTTGTGCTTGTAAAATAAACGTTAGTTTAATTCTGCATTCTATCAAGCCAAAACCGTAATAGTATTGAAATTGCCTATTCACCCCCCCTCTAGGCGACATCTCTATCCTTTCAATTGGTATCAGAGCAAGGTCTCTCCTTGTTTAGGCTTCACCGCCTAGAGTGTAAAGATGTCGGCTAGTAGTATAGTGCACAATGACACAATTATCTTTGATGGCACAAATTATATTTTTGGAGAAATTGCTTGCTTTGTAATCTTCGGACCCTGTGTCCAAATATTGAGCATTTTCTAGATGTAGGTTTTTCTCCTCCGATGGATCCTCAAAATCTATCTTTAGAGGATGAGAAAAATTTACACCTCAAGCTCAAGTATCTAATGAGCTTTTTCTCCTTGAGCCCCATAGTTAATTTGTTCTTGACAAATGTAAAGCGCAAGTCATCTCATGAGATGTGGACCAAGCTTAAAGAAATTTTGGTGGGTCCATTTCTCATAGGGTCGGTGGTATCTCCGAGGAGCTCTCTTCTCCTTCACATCATGAAGAGTCCAAGTGGCTTCCACGGCCTGCCGCGATGAGATTTCAATTCCCTTCACTTCACCTACATGTGACAAGTCACAAGGTAATGGCATGGTGAGTGGAGAAATCATATGTAATGATGGTAGTGATTCTCTTCACACCAATGATTCATGTTCTATAAATGCTAATGGTGTAAGAGTTGGGACTTAAGCACTTCTTTCAACGATAATTTTATATCCCTTGTGTTGCTAGTCCTTGCATATTGTCTAGAATTATTTGAGTACTAGTGTAGATGATATTGCTTGATTTGTCTTGTTCCAATAAACAAAATGCTTCTATTTCCTCTAGTTGTGTATCTAACAATGTAGAGGAAATCAAACACCCTATGGAGCAAGACACGATCATGAATGAAGATTCAAGAATATCCTCATCTTCATCCTCCCGTGCTCACATGTGCCTTATGGCAAGAGGATCAAAGGTATCTCCTACTTTGGATCCCAACATCTCTTCTCTAGATAATAGCAATGATAATGATGATAGTGATGTGACCTTGATGAGGATACTAGAGCTCTTGTGCTTGAGCTGACCTTTTGTGTACCTCTCTTCGTGGTAATAGTAAGGTCGTTGCTTGTATCAAACACGTTATGGACACCATAACTAAACAAACGGAAACCATAGAGGAGTTGGATTTCCAACTTGATGATGGGAGTCGGAGATTCAATCTCCTTAAGCAAGAGATTGCCGAGGAGAAGCACACTAATTGTCTCCTCATACAAAAAATTGAATCTTATGAGCTTGAAAAGGAAAAATCTTTTAATGATGCTAGTGCTACTAACTCTACTTCTTGTGAAGCATCTACCCTAAAGGAGAATGTTGAGCTAAGGGCTCAACTTAAGTTGCTAACTAGCAATTACGGGAAATTGGAAGAAGTCATGAAAAACTCTTGTCCTCTCATAATGATCTTCTAATCTCCTGTGATGGGCTAAAATTAGCTCATGAGGCAAGTATCACTAAGGTAACATCTTGTGAGCCTATTTTGGACATTAGCACAACTTCTACTCAAAATGCTATTTTGCCATGTGCTAGTCCTAGTGATCCTTCTAGTCATACTAGTGATAAACCTTGTGTTGGATTACTTGCTTTGCCTTGTTGCTCTAACAATGAAGCTTCTACTTCCTCTAGTACCTCTATTTCTACTAACCATGTAGAGGAAATCAAAGAGCTCAAGGCCCAAGTCACTTCTTTGAAGAAAGACTTGGAAAAGAGTCATGAAGTCAAATCCACACTCGATAATATTTTGAGTGTGCAAAAATACCCCAATGATAAAAGAGGACTTGGATTCAACTCCAATAATAAGAACAAGTCCAAGAGCAACAAGAAGAAGATCCAATACCAAGTCAAGGATTTGGCCAAGATTATTTGCTTCAAGTGCAAGGTTAAAGGACATCATGTAAGATCTTGTCCATTGAAGAAAAAGCACTTGAGTGAGAAGAAACAAGGGAAGTGGCCACAAGTTCAAGGTCAAGCCCAATCTCAACCTCAAGTTGAAGCTAGGCCACTTCCCAAGAAGAATCAATATAAGGCTCCCCATGCCAAGAAATTAATGAAGAAGAGAAAGGGGAGCACTTGTTGCTACATATGTCGTGAGAAGGGGCACTTGGCCTCTTCATGTTCAAATGGTACCTTATCTAACCCTATCATTGTTGATGATTATTATTCTCTTGGGAAGGATAAGAATGGCAATGTGTTTGCCAAGATTGTTGGAACTCAAAGTGGTGTTAAGAAAAGAACCATTTGGGTTGCCAAGCCTATTGTGACTAACTTCTTAGGACCCAACTTGGTGGGGACCAACAAGCTCAAACTTGATCAATAGGTGTTTTTGGAGGGCATTGGAGGGTTGGCTAACTCATGAAGAATTAAGGGATCTTCATATATTATATTTTATAAAGCCAAGTTATAAGGATTATCATCTCCCTACCATATACCCAATGTGCCTCTTTGCGGTAACTCGAACTCAACTCTTTTATATTGAAAGTTACTTGCCCCTTTACATGTTTTGGTTTTGTACCAAGTATGTGTTTGTATTTGTTGTGCCTCATGCTTGCTTATTTTGTGTATTCAAGTATGTCTATGTGTTTGGCACATCATTTACTTGTGTGTTTTGCTTTGAGCCTCTAATGCATCTTGTTGATATCTTATTTGGCTCTTTTCGAGTGGTTAATGGAACATCCCATTTTGGGGGAGTGATATGCCTGGTGCATCTCTCATACCTTAAAATGTGTTACATGAGTACTACCACTTAGTATTGATATTCAAGATTATCTAGTCACTATGTGGTGTGTCATACTCATGAGAAATTCAAATTTTAAATGTCCATTAATTATTTCTAGTTGAGGTTGTTTTTCCTCTTATTAAGAAAATTGGATACCACATTATGGGGAGTAATATGCTTCTTTTGCATATCACAATCCTAGGAAATGTGAACATGAGGTGGTGCCACTTAGAGTTGATATTGTTGATTATCTTGTTTCTAGGTGTCATGTTAGCTCAAACAAGGTCCTATTTTCTTGTTAGAAGCTTTTATTGGTCTCTTTTCGGTCTTTGCTTGAGTAAGAAATTCTTGGTGGTGTGGGTGTGGCCTTCCTCAAATGCTTATCTCATTCTTTCTTCTCTATGTTATTTGCTGAATGAGATAAATCTTTGAGCATTTATGTTTTTATCTCATCTTTTAGCTCAATAGTTTTTGCTTAGTTCATTTGTTGAACTTCGTTGAACAAATCTTGTTGATTTGATTCTTGATATAGTTTGGACAGCAAATGTGTTTTGTCACACCTTGTATGCCTTCTTGAATTTTTTGGTTTTTGTCCAATTCTATATTCTTGGTTCTTGAAAGTCTCGTGCAGTGCATGTTTACTAATGGATATCTTATATCATGTTTTGCTTTCTTTGATCCAATATATAGGGTATACTCCATCAAATTCTTAAACGGCTATGACGTGCATGAAATTCAAATTTCATCTCTAAATATGCACATATTTTTATGAGATAGTCCTATGTGTTGTGGTTAGTCTAACCACTTTGGACCCAATAAGTTTGGGGACCAGATGTACTTGAATGTTGTTTTAGGACATTGGAGATGCAATGGATGCTTGTCTTATCTATAAGGAACGTGTTGTCACCACATGATAATTGGAGCCAAGCTAGGATGATCAAAGATTCTTATCTACTACATCATACCATTGCCATCTCGGTAACAAGTATCTTATTCATGCATACTATTCTTCCATCCAATCTCTTGTAGGTTGCATCTTGGCATGATTTTATTTTTTTGTAAATGTTGCGGTTCTTGCAAGGATCTTTAAAATACTTTTCTATCCTTATTGCTTATGTGAGTAATTTGAGATGATGCATATATGGGGAGTATATAAAATCATGTTCATGCTTCACCAATCCCAAATATGCCTTCTAGCAATTTATTGCATATCAATTCCTCAACGTAGTCTCATGTGCAATATTGTTGAAATTGCATTGAATCCTTCCTTTGATACTTGTTGCCTTTCTCAAAATATCCCAACTAGCATTAGTTCCCTTAGTGTTAGTTGTGATGTTTTGTGAGGTTTTATTTTCTTTTGTGAAGTTCATTGATATACCATAAGAGAAATAGAGCCATGGGCTAATATATGCACTTAAGCAAAATATCATTTTTTGGGTATATCTTATGACTTCCTCTTGGATATCATGTTTTCTTATCTTTATTAACCTCTTATGTGTGGATGTTTCTTTGTGGATTATTCCCATGATTTCCCAATTAGAAACTTATATACACAAGAGTTTTAATCTCTCGCCTTGATATCCTTGCCTTTTGCCAACCATCTCACTTATCCGCTTAGTTTTTAATGGTTTTGGTAAGGTCTTGATTTATGAGTGCTCGGTTTACTTTCATTGCATCTTCATGCACTCATATCTCATATTTGGTTTTCTTTTGGACTTAATCTTGTCTTGACAAGTGTATTGATTTATATCTCTACTCATTGTATCTTGGTGGTGTTCTAAATGATATAGAGGGAGTGATGATTCCATGTTTGTGCATATTGTATTCAAATGAAACAACTAATTTATGCACAAACCTTGGGAGCTTCCTTATTTCATTTAGAGAACTACTTGTCCACTTGATTATTTGGATCTTTTGATTGCTTGCTTCATCCGTTGAAGTTTCTTCACCTTGTTATCCTTTTAGCAATATTTGATCCTAAATATAGTTGATTTCCTCCAAGTATTCGTCATTGGATATGTGCATATGATTTCACTCATATTATGAGAAATGCACACCTTGGGAGGAACTTGAACTATATTGGCCTTCTAACTTTGTCATCCATTTTGGCACTTGTTGTCAATGGGGGAAAGTTTAGAGGGTTTTAAGGGAAATGGTTTTCTACTTAAGATTGGTTTGTTCTTAAGTGTTCGCCTTTCATGCATTTCATCTTTATTATGTATTGCATGGTTGATATATAGTGGAAACACTCCCAAGGTATTGCTTGACAATGTATGCAATGAAATTCAAGTTCATCACACGTGCATATATTATGGGGAGTTGCTCTATATATGTTGGTTCTACTCACATCTCAGAAAACAGGCAACTGGCACTGTGACATCTTATTAATAGGTTAGTTCCAGAAAATGTATAAAAGTATCTCAAAATCTAGACAAATATAAGAAAGTAGATACTAAACAAGCATGGAAACATAAAAATTATAGATACATTTGCAACTGAAAGGGTAATTGCCCCTATGTGTGGTTTTGGTGATTAATGACAATCCCTATGGACTAATGTTTTCATTGAGTTTTTATATGAAGGAATATTCCATAGGTCATGCTTGTAGTTCATGTGTTGGATTCAAGTATGGATGCCATGAAGATAAGATATACCTTGATTTTTGCATCAAGATCATCAAATTGGAGAGAAGAGTATGATATGTTCAAGATCTTGAGAGTGTGATCTCAATAGAAGAATTCAAGATATGGCTCTAGAGCCGGTGTCATGATACCTCATTAGTTGAGCTAGGGGTTGGAACTAAGATTTAGAGCATGTAATCAAATGAACGAATTCTTAATGTACCGTAAGATATTGAGATGGAGCATAGAAGACTCTTGGTTGACCAATGCAATGAAGAGTGATTTCAAGTTGGTCAACGCATGAAGCATAAATAATGTACCACATGGATCTTGTGGTGTGGTAAGCCTTGTCATTTATGCATCATGAACTAACCCATTATATATGTTCCTTTGTGTTTTATATATGGGATAGGTATCTTTCCATGGGCATGCTTCAAAAGTGAAGATCTCAATAGCCCATGAGAGGATGACATCAAGTGGTGATCGGCATCAAGGTTGAGAAGGGCAAGTTCAAGATAAGCATCTCGAGAAGATCATTTGCCTGAAGCTTGCCGTCCATATTGGTGAAAATGGACATGTGAAGATGTGTCCTAATGAAGCTATCCCATAGTGGTGTATGGGGGAGAAATTATGAATCTTCACGAAGCAACAATGATCAGTGATGCATTCCGGCTTGGATGGAGCTTGAAGCATTGTCATCAAGATCAAGCGGGATGTGCAAGGCAAAGGTATGTACTTGCTAGGTTTTCCTTTTACCGGTCTCAAGGTGGTTGTTGGGAGACTGGGTTATAGGATAGATAGCCGCACTATCAGAGGGGCTTTCGGTTGGGTAACTTGATCACATCGTCATAGGGAGCTCAATCCTTTGCATACTTTGCATCTTCCTATTTTGTTGCTTCTTGGTATTTTCTCTATGTGAGGTTCTTGAGCTTGTTGCTAGCTCTTCAACAAGCCCAAGTTTCATCGAAAATGGAATTCGTATGCATCTTATATGGCGTTTTCGAGTTTGAAGGTTTTACCGGCTCTTCTTATAGGGAGGCTCCATATCTTTCCTCATTTGTTCTATCTTCCTTTGTTGGATTATGATGTTTTCATGCACCATATTGTAGATCTTGTTTTCCTCATCAAACAAGCCCAAGATCATCGAAATCGGAGTCCGGATGCAAAAGTTATTGTGTTTTTTCGTGAAGTCAGTTTCATCCCAGTTGTGGATCCGATTCAACCGAGCCCCACACCGGACGGTCCGTTCCAGCTCCGGTAGACCGGATCTCAGACCGAGTTTTCCGGTTTTCGCGACCGAGTCTATTCTGGGTGGTTGGCAAACAGAGGTATTTCGGTTTGTAGGTCGGTCCTCCGCCTAGGGACCGAGTTTCCCGGTTCTGGGGCCGGTCCAACCGACTTTGGAACTGAGTTTTCGCTATTTTCTCTCCAACGGCCATATTTGCTTTTCCCTATAAAAGGGGTTCTTCCCCAATGTTTTTGGTTGTTCTTGAGCACGAAATTAACCTCCATTGTTGACCCTTTTGAGCTTGCCTCCTCCCCCTTCCCTCCTATGATTCTTGCTCTTTTTGAGGGCTTTGGAAGAGGAGATCTAGATCTATAATCCCCACCAATCAATTCCTCCTCTAAGTGAGGGGAACCCTTTGGATCTAGATCTTGGAGTCATTGGTTGACTTCCACCATTGTTCTTCCTCTCTAATTCCTCCCTAGCACTTGTTGCTTTGGTGGGATTTGAGAGTGAGGGATTGCCCTTGGTGTTCTTGCTTTGCATTCTTGCATAAGTGTTAGCTCTCCACTACGATTTGTTCAAGTGAGAGACCGTGAGCTTGTTGCTCTTGGAGGGTGACCTCCTAGTTGGCTTGGCGGTTGGTGCCATGGTGTCCTCTTCGTGGAAGTTTGTGAAAAGACCCGGGCTTCTCCTTCGTGGAGCTTGTGAAGTGGTTGTGGAGCTTGCCATCTCCGGAGTGGAGGAAAAGCTAGCCATAAGGAAAGGGCCTATTCCTTCGTGGGATAGACTCGGAGAAGAAGGTGAGGCTTCGTGGCGTTGGGAAATCCTTCGTGGATCCCACACCTCTCCAACGTGACGTACCTTACTTGTAAGGGAACACAGGAATACATCTTCGTCTCCGCGTGCCTCGGTTATCTCTATACCCGAGCTTACTTTCCTTGTGATAGCCATCGAGCTTGAAGTACTTATATCTTGCTTATCACTTGTGGTATATTTATCTTGTGCTATCTTGCTTAGCTTCTTGTTGTTGGTGCACTTAGTTGAGCCTAGTGTATTAGGTTTTGTGCTTGTAAAATAAACGTTAGTTTAATTCTGCATTCTATCAAGCCAAAACCGTAATAGTATTGAAATTGCCTATTCACCCCCTCTAGGCGCATCATCTATCCTTTCAATTGGTATCAGAGCAAGGTCTCTCCTTGTTTAGGCTTCACCGCCTAGAGTGTAAAGATGTCGGCTAGTAGTATAGTGCACAATGACACAATTATCTTTGATGGCACAAATTATATTTTTTGGAGAAATTGCTTGCTTTGTAATCTTCGACCCTGTGTCCAATATTGAGCATTTTCTAGATGTAGGTTTTTCTCCTCCGATGGATCCTCAAAATCTATCTTTAGAGGATGAGAAAAATTTACACCTCAAAGCTCAAGTATCTAATGAGCTTATTTTCTCCTTGAGCCCCATAGTTAATTTGTTCTTGACAAATGTAAAGCGCAAGTCATCTCATGAGATGTGGACCAAGCTTAAAGAATATTTGGTGGGTCCATTTCTCATAGGGTCGGTGGTATCTCCGAGGAGCTCTCTTCTCCTTCACATCATGAAGAATCCAAGTGGCTTCCACGGCCTGCCGCGATGAGATTTCAATTCCCTTCACTTCACCTACACGTGACAAGTCACAAGGTAATGGCATGGTGAGTGGAGAAATCATATGTAATGATGGTAGTGATTCTCTTCACACCAATGAGTCATGTTCTATAAATGCTAATGGTGTAAGAGTTTGGACTTAAGCACTTCTTTCAACGATAATTTTATATCCCCTTGTGTTGCTAGTCCTTGCATATTGTCTAGAAATTATTTGAGTACTAGTGTAGATGATATGCTTGATTTGTCTTGTTCCAATAAACAAAATGCTTCTATTTCCTCTAGTTGTGTATCTAACAATGTAGAGGAAATCAAACACCCTATGGAGCAAGACACGATCATGAATGAAGATTCAAGAATATCCTCATCTTCATCCTCCCGTGCTCACATGTGCCTTATGGCAAGAGGATCAAGGTATCTCCTACTTTGGATCCCAACATCTCTTCTCTAGATAATAGCAATGATAATGATGATAGTGATTGACCTTGATGAGGATACTAGAGCTCTTGTGCTTGAGCTGACCTTTTGTGTACCTCTCTTCGTGGTAATAGTAAGGTCGTTGCTTGTATCAAACCGTTATGGACACCATAACTAAACAAACGGAAACCATAGAGGAGTTGGATTTCCAACTTGATGATGGGAGTCGGAGATTCAATCTCCTTAAGCAAGAGATTGCCGAGGAGAAGCACACTATTGTCTCCTCATACAAAAAATTGAATCTTATGAGCTTGAAAAGGAAAAATCTTTTAATGATGCTAGTGCTACTAACTCTACTTCTTGTGAAGCATCTACCCTAAAGGAGAATGTTGAGCTAAGGCTCAACTTAAGTTGCTAACTAGCAATTACGGGAAATTGGAAGAAAGTCATGAAAACTCTTGTCCTCTCATAATGATCTTCTAATCTCCTGTGATGGGCTAAAATTAGCTCATGAGGCAAGTATCACTAAGGTAACATCTTGTGAGCCTATTTTTGGACATTAGCACAACTTCTACTCAAAGCTATTTTGCCATGTGCTAGTCCTAGTGATCCTTCTAGTCATACTAGTGATAAACCTTGTGTTGGATTACTTGCTTTGCCTTGTTGCTCTAACAATGAAGCTTCTACTTCCTCTAGTACCTCTATTTCTACTAACCATGTAGAGGAAATCAAAGAGCTCAAGGCCCAAGTCACTTCTTTGAGAAAGACTTGGAAAAGAGTCAATGAAGTCCAATCCACACTCGATAATATTTTGAGTGTGCAAAAATACCCCAATGATAAAAGAGGACTTGGATTCAACTCCAATAATAAGAACAAGTCCAAGAGCAACAAGAAGAAGATCCAATACCAAGTCAAGGATTTGGCCAAGATTATTTGCTTCAAGTGCAAGGTTAAAGGACATCATGTAAGATCTTGTCCATTGAAGAAAAAGCACTTGAGTGAGAAGAAACAAGGGAAGTGGCCACAAGTTCAAGGTCAAGCCCAATCTCAACCTCAAGTTGAAGCTAGGCCACTCCCAAGAAGAATCAATATAAGGCTCCCCATGCCAAGAAATTAATGAAGAAGAGAAAGGGGAGCACTTGTTGCTACATATGTCGTGAGAAGGGGCACTTGGCCTCTTCATGTTCAAATGGTACCTTATCTAACCCTATCATTGTTGATGATATTATTCTCTGGGAAGGATAAGAATGGCAATGTGTTTGCCAAGATTGTTGGAACTCAAAGTGGTGTTAAGAAAAGAACCATTTGGGTTGCCAAGCCTATTGTGACTAACTTCTTAGGACCCACTTGGTTGGGGACCAACAAGCTCAAACTTGATCAATAGGTGTTTTTGGAGGGCATTGGAGGGTTGGCTAACTCATGAAGAATTAAGGATCTCATATATATATTTTATAAAGCCAAGTTATAAGGATTATCATCTCCCTACCATATACCCAATGTGCCTCTTTGCGGTAACTCGAACTCAACTCTTTTATATTGAAAGTTACTTGCCCCTTTACATGTTTTGGTTTTGTACCAAGTATGTGTTTGTATTTGTTGTGCCTCATGCTTGCTTATTTTGTGTATTCAAGTATGTCTATGTGTTTGGCACATCATTTACTTGTGTGTTTTGCTTTGAGCCTCTAATGCATCTTGTTGATATCTTATTTGGCTCTTTTCGAGTGGTTAATGGAACATCCCATTTTGGGGGAGTGATATGCCTGGTGCATCTCTCATACCTTAAAATGTGTGTACATGAGTACTACCACTTAGTATTGATATTACAAGATTATCTAGTCACTATGTGGTGTGTCATACTCATGAGAAATTCAAATTTTAAATGTCCATTAATTATTTCTAGTTGAGTTGTTTTTCCTCTTATTAAGAAAAATTGGATACCACATTATGGGGGAGTAATATGCTTCTTTTGCATATCACAATCCTAGGAAATGTGAACATGAGGTGGTGCCACTTAGAGTTGATATTGTTGATTATCTTGTTTCTAGGTGTCATGTTAGCTCAAACAAGGTCCTATTTCTTGTTAGAAGCTTTTATTGGTCGTCTTTTCGGTCTTTGCTTGAGTAAGAAATTCTTGGTGTGGCCTTCCTCAAATGCTTATCTCATTCTTTCTTCTCTATGTTATTTGCTTGAATGAGATAAATCTTTGAGCATTTATGTTTTTATCTCATCTTTTATGCTCAATAGTTTTTGCTTAGTTCATTTGTTGAACTCGTTGAACAAATCTTGTGTTGATTTGATTCTTTGATATAGTTTGGACAGCAAATGTGTTTGTCACACCTTGTATGCCTTCTTGAATATTTTGGTGTTTTTGTCCAAATTCTATATTCATTGGTTCTTGAAAGTCTCGTGCATGCATGTTTACTAAATGGATATCTTATATCATGTTTTGCTTTCTTTGATCCAATATATAGGGTATACTCCATCAATTCTTAAACGGCTATGACGTGCATGAAATTCAAATTCATCTCTAAATATTGCACATATTTTTATGGAGTATGTCCTATGTGTTTGTGGTTAGTCTAACCACGTTAGGACCCAATAAGTTGGGGACCAAGATGTACTTGAATGTTGGTTTTAGGTACATTGGAGATGCAATGGATGCTTGTCTTATCTATAAGGAACGTGTTGTCACCACATGATAATTGGAGCAATCTAGGATGATCAAAGAATTCTTATCTACTACATCATACCATTGCCATCTCGGTAACAAGTATCTTATTCATGCATACTATTCTCCATCCAATCTCTTGTAGGTTGCAATCTTGGCATGATTTATTTGTTTGTAATGTTGCGGTTCTTGCAAGGATCTTTAAAATACTTTTCTATCCTTATTGCTTATGTGAGTAATTTGAGATGATGCTATAATGGGGAGTATATAAAATCATTTTCATGCTTCACCAATCCCAAATATGCCTTCTAGCAATTTATTGCATATCAATTCCTCAACGTAGTCTCATGTGCAATATTGTTGAAATTGCATTGAATCCTTCCTTTTGATACTTGTTGCCTTTCTCAAAATATCCCAACTAGCATTAGTTCCCTTAGTGTTAGTTGTGATGTTTTTGAGGTTTTATTTTTCTTTGGTGAAGTTCATTGATATACCATAAGAGAAAATAGAGCCATGGGCTATATATATGCACTTAAGCAAAATATCATTTTTTTGGGTATATCTTATGACTTCCTCTTGGATATCATGTTTTCTTATCTTTATTAACCTCTTATGTGTGGATGTTTCTTTGTGGATTATTCCCATGATTCCCAATTAGAAACTTATATACACAAGAGTTTTAATCTCTCGCTTGATATCCTTGCCGTTTGCCAACCATCTCACTTATCCGCTTATTTTTTAATGGTTTTGGTAAGGTCTTGATTTATGAGTGCTCGGTTTACTTTCATTGCATCTTCATGCACTCATATCTCATATTTGGTTTCTTTTGGACTTATCTTGTCTTGACAAGTGTATTGATTTATATCTCTACTCATTGTATCTTGGTGGTGTTCTAAATGATATAGAGGGAGTGATGATTCCATGTTTGTGCATATTGTATTCAAATGAAACAACTAATTTATGCACAAACCTTGGGGAGCTTCCTTATTTCATTTAGAGAACTACTTGTCCACTTGATTATTTGGATCTTTTGATTGCTTGCTTCATCCGTTGAAGTTTCTTCACCTTGTTATCCTTTTAGCAATATTTGATCCTAAATAGTTGATTTCCTCCAAGTATTCGTCATTGGATATGTGCATATGATTTCACTCAATTATGAGAAATGCACACCTTGGGAGGAACTTGAACTATATTGGCCTTCTAACTTTGTCATCCATTTTGGCACTTGTTGTCAATGGGAGAAGTTTAGAGGGTTTTTAAGGGAAATGGTTTTCTACTTAAGATTGGTTTGTTCTTAAGTGTTCGCCTTTCATGCATTTCATCTTTATTATGTATTGCATGGTGAATATATAGTGGAAACACTCCCAAAGGTATTGCTTGACAATGTATGCAATGAAATTCAAGTTCATCACACGTGCATATATTATGGGGGAGTTTGCTCTATATATGTTGGTTCTACTCCACTCAGAAAACAGGCAACTGGCACTGTGACATCTTATTAATAGGTTAGTTCCAGAAAAGTATAAAAGTATCTCAAAATCTAGACAAAATATAAGAAAGTGATACTAAACAGCATGGAACATAAAAAATTATAGATACATTGGCAACTGAAAGGGTAATGCCCCTATGTGTGGTTTTGGTGATTAATGACAATCCCTATGGACTAATGTTTTCATTGAGTTTTATATGAAGGAATATTCCATAGGTCATGCTTGTAGTTCATGTGTTGGATTCAAGTATGGATGCCATGAAGATAAAGATATACCTGATTTTTGGCATCAAGATCATCAAATTGGAGAGAAGAGTATATATGTTCAAGATCTTGAGAGTGTGATCTCAATAGAAGAATTCAAGATATGGCTCTAAGCCGGTGTCATGATAGCCTCATTAGTTGAGCTATGGTTGACTAAGATTTAGAGCATGTAATCAAATGAAGAATTCCTTATGTACCTCAAGATATTGAGATGGAGCATGAGAAGACTCTTGGTTGACCAATGCAATGAAGAGTGATTTCAAGTTGGTCAACGCATGAAGCATAAATAATGTACCACATGGATCTTGTGGTGTGGTAAGCCTTGTCATTTATGCATCATGAACTAACCCATTATATATGTTCCTTTGTGTTTTATATATGGGATAGGTATCTTTCCATGGGCATGCTTCAAAAGTGAAGATCTCAATAGCCCATGAGAGGATGACATCAAGTGGTGATCGGCATCAAGGTTGAGAAGGGCAAGTTCAAGATAAGCATCTCGAGAAGATCATTTGCCTGAAGCTTGCCGTCCATATTGGTGAAAATGGACATGTGAAGATGTGTCCTAATGAAGCTATCCATAGTGGTGTATGGGGGAGAAATTATGAATCTTCACGAAGCAACAATGATCAAGTGATGCATTCCGGCTTGGATGGAGCTTGAAGCTTGTCATCAAGATCAAGCGGGATGTGCAAGGCAAAGGTATGTACTTGCTAGGTTTTCCTTTTACCGGTCTCAAGGTGGTTGTTGGGAGACTGGGTTATAGGATAGATAGCCGCACTATCAAGAGGGGCTTTCGGTTGGGGTAACTTGATCACATCGTCATAGGAGCTCAATCCTTTGCATACTTTGCATCTTCCTATTTTGTTGCTTCTTGGTATTTTTCTCTATGTGAGGTTCTTGAGCTTGTTGCTAGCTCTTCAACAAGCCCAAGTTCATCGAAAATGGAATTCGTATGCATCTTATATGGCGTTTTCGAGTTTGAAGTTTTACCGGCTCTTCTTATAGGGAGGTCCATATCTTTCCTCATTTTGTTCTATCTTCCTTTGTTGGATTATGATGTTTTCATGCACCATATTGGTAGATCTTGTTTTCCTCATCAAAACAAGCCCAAGATCATCGAAATCGGAGTCCGATGCAAAAGTTATTGTGTTTTTCGTGAAGTCAGTTTCATCCCAGTTGTGGATCCGATTCAACCGAGCCCCACACCGGACGGTCCGTTCCAGCTCCGGTAGACCGGATCTCAGACCGAGTTTTCCGGTTTTCGCGACCGAGTCTATTCTGGGTTGGCAACAGAGGTATTTCGGTTTGTAGGTCGGTCCTCCGGGCCTAGGGACCGAGTTTCCCGTTTCTGGGGCCGGTCCAACCGACTTTGGAACTGAGTTTTCGCTATTTTCTCTCCAACGGCCATATTTGCTTTTCCCTATAAAAGGGGGTTTCTTCCCCCAATGTTTTTGGTTGTTCTTGAGCACGAAATTAACCTCCATTGTTGACCCTTTTGAGCTTGCCTCCTCCCCCTTCCCTCCTATGATTCTTGCATCTTTTTGAGGGCTTTGGAAGGGAGATCTAGATCTATAATCCCCACCAATCAATTCCTCCTCTAAGTGAGGGAACCCTTTGGATCTAGATCTTGGAGTCATTGGTTGACTTCCACCATTGTTCTTCCTCTCTAATTCCTCCCTAGCACTTGTTGCTTTGGTGGGATTTGAGAGTGAGGGATTGCCTTGGTGTTCTTGCTTTGCATTCTTGCATAAGTGTTGAGCTCTCCACTACGATTTGTTCAAGTGAGAGACCGTGAGCTTGTTGCTCTTGGAGGGTGACCTCCTAGTTGCTTGGCGGTTGGTGCCAGGTGTCCTCTTCGTGGAAGTTTGTGAAAAGACCCGGGCTTCTCCTTCGTGAGCTTGTGAAGTGGTTGTGGAGCTTGCCATCTCCGGAGTGGAGGAAAAGCTAGCCATAAGGAAAGGCCTATTCCTTCGTGGGATAGACTCGGAGAAGAAGGTGAGGCTTCGTGGCGTTGGGAAATCCTTCGTGGAATCCCACACCTCTCCAACGTGACGTACCTTACTTGTAAGGGAACACAGGAATACATCTTCGTCTCCGCGTGCCTCGGTTATCTCTATACCCGAGCTTACTTTCCTTGTGATAGCCATCGAGCTTGAAGTACTTATATCTTGCTTATCACTTGTGGTATATTTATCTTGTGCTATCTTGCTTAGCTTCTTGTTGTTGGTGCACTTAGTTGAGCCTAGTGTATTTAGGTTTTGTGCTTGTAAAATAAACGTTAGTTTAATTCTGCATTCTATCAGCCAAAACCGTAATAGTATTGAAATTGCCTATTCACCCCCCTCTAGGCGACATCTCTATCCTTTCAATTGGTATCAGAGCAAGGTCTCTCCTTGTTTAGGCTTCACCGCCTAGAGTGTAAAGATGTCGGCTAGTAGTATAGTGCACAATGACACAATTATCTTTGATGGCACAAATTATATTTTTTGGAGAAATTGCTTGCTTTGTGTAATCTTCAGACCCTGTGTCCAAATATTGAGCATTTTCTAGATGTAGGTTTTTCTCCTCCGATGGATCCTCAAAATCTATCTTTAGAGGATGAGAAAAATTTACACCTCAAGCTCAAGTATCTAATGAGCTTATTTCTCCTTGAGCCCCATAGTTAATTTGTTCTTGACAAATGTAAAGCGCAAGTCATCTCATGAGATGTGGACCAAGCTTAAAGAAATATTTGGTGGGTCCATTTCTCATAGGGTCGGTGTATCTCCGAGGAGCTCTCTTCTCCTTCACATCATGAAGAGATCCAAGTGGCTTCCACGGCCTGCCGCGATGAGATTTCAATTCCCTTCACTTCACCTACATGTGACAAGTCACAAGGTAATGGCATGGTGAGTGGAGAAATCATATGTAATGATGGTAGTGATTCTCTTCACACCAATGATTCATGTTCTATAATGCTAATGGTGTAGAGAGTTTGGACTTAAGCACTTCTTTCAACGATAATGTTATATCCCCTTGTGTTGCTAGTCCTTGCATATGTCTAGAAATTATTTGAGTCCTAGTGTAGATGATATGCTTGATTTGTCTTGTTCCAATAAAAAAAATGCTTCTATTTCCTCTAGTTGTGTATCTAACAATGTAGAGGAAATCAAACACCCTATGGAGCAAGACACGATCATGAATGAAGATTCAAGAATATCCTCATCTTCATCTCCCGTGCTCACATGTGCCTTATGGCAAGAGGATCAAAGGTATCTCCTACTTTGGATCCCAACATCTCTTCTCTAGATAATAGCAATGATAATGATGATAGTGATGTGACCTTGATGAGGATACTAGAGCTCTTGTGCTTGAGCTGACCTTTTTGTGTACCTCTCTTCGTGGTAATAGTAAGTCGTTGCTTGTATCAACACGTTATGGACACCATAACTAAACAAACGGAAACCATAGAGGAGTTGGATTTCCAACTTGATGATGGGAGTCGGAGATTCAATCTCCTTAAGCAAGAGATTGCCGAGGAGAAGCACACTAATTGTTCTCCTGACAAAAAATTGAATCTTATGAGCTTGAAAAGGAAAATCTTTTAATGATGCTAGTGCTACTAACTCTACTTCTTGTGAAGCATCTACCCTAAAGGAGAATGTTGAGCTAAGGGCTCAACTTAAGTTGCTAACTAGCAATTACGGGAAATTGGAAGAAAGTCATGAAAAACTCTTGTCCTCTCATAATGATCTTCTAATCTCCTGTGATGGGCTAAAATTAGCTCATGAGGCAAGTATCACTAAGGTAACATCTTGTGAGCCTATTTTGGACATTAGCACAACTTCTACTCAAAATGCTATTTTGCCATGTGCTAGTCCTAGTGATCCTTCTAGTCATACTAGTGATAACCTTGTGTTGGATTACTTGCTTTGCCTTGTTGCTCTAACAATGAAGCTTCTACTTCCTCTAGTACCTCTATTTCTACTACCATGTAGAGGAAATCAAAGAGCTCAAGGCCCAAGTCACTTCTTTGAAGAAAGACTTGGAAAAAGTCATGAAGTCAAATCCACACTCGATAATATTTTGAGTGTGCAAAAATACCCCAATGATAAAGAGGACTTGGATTCAACTCCAATAATAAAACAAGTCCAAGAGCAACAAGAAGAAGATCCAATACCAAGTCAAGGATTTGGCCAAGATTATTTCTTCAAGTGCAAGGTTAAAGGACATCATGTAAGATCTTGTCCATTGAAGAAAAAGCACTTGAGTGAGAAGAAACAAGGGAAGTGGCCACAAGTTCAAGGTCAAGCCCAATCTCAACCTCAAGTTGAAGCTAGGCCACTTCCCAGAAGAATCAATATAAGGCTCCCCATGCCAAGAAATTAATGAAGAAGAGAAAGGGGAGCACTTGTTGCTACATATGTCGTGAGAAGGGGCACTTGGCCTCTTCATGTTCAAATGGTACCTTATCTAACCCTATCATTGTTATGATTATTATTCTCTTGGGAAGGATAAGAATGGCAATGTGTTTGCCAAGATTGTTGGAACTCAAAGTGGTGTTAAAAAAGAACCATTTGGGTTGCCAGCCTATTGTGACTAACTTCTTAGGACCCAACTTGGTTGGGGACCAACAAGCTCAAACTTGATCAATAGGTGTTTTTGGAGGGCATTGGAGGTTGGCTAACTCATGAAGAATTAAGGGATCTCATATATTATATTTTATAAAGCCAAGTTATAAGGATTATCATCTCCCTACCATATACCCAATGTGCCTCTTTGCGGTAACTCGAACTCAACTCTTTTATATTGAAAGTTACTTGCCCCTTTACATGTTTTGGTTTTGTACCAAGTATGTGTTTGTATTTGTTGTGCCTCATGCTTGCTTATTTTGTGTATTCAAGTATGTCTATGTGTTTGGCACATCATTTACTTGTGTGTTTGCTTTGAGCCTCTAATGCATCTTGTTGATATCTTATTTGGCTCTTTTCGAGTGGTTAATGGAACATCCCATTTTGGGGGAGTGATATGCCTGGTGCATCTCTCATACCTTAAAATGTGTGTACATGAGTACTACCACTTAGTATTGATATTACAAGATTATCTAGTCACTATGTGGTGTGTCATACTCATGAGAAATTCAAATTTTAAATGTCCATTAATTATTTCTAGTTGAGGTTGTTTTTCCTCTTATTAAGAAAAATTGGATACCACATTATGGGGGAGTAATATGCTTCTTTTGCATATCACAATCCTAGGAAATGTGAACATGAGGTGGTGCCACTTAGAGTTGATATTGTTGATTATCTTGTTTCTAGGTGTCATGTTAGCTCAAACAAGGTCCTATTTTCTTGTTAGAAGCTTTTATTGGTCGTCTTTTCGGTCTTTGCTTGAGTAAGAAATTCTTGGTGTGGCCTTCCTCAAATGCTTATCTCATTCTTTCTTCTCTATGTTATTTGCTTGAATGAGATAAATCTTTGAGCATTTATGTTTTTATCTCATCTTTATGCTCAATAGTTTTGCTTAGTTCATTTGTTGAACTTCGTTGAACAAATCTTGTGTTGATTTGATTCTTTGATATAGTTTGGACAGCAAATGTGTTTTGTCACACCTTGTATGCCTTCTTGAATATTTTGGTGTTTTGTCCAAATTCTATATTCATTGGTTCTTGAAAGTCTCGTGCATGCATGTTTACTAAATGGATATCTTATATCATGTTTTGCTTTCTTTGATCCAATATATAGGGTATACTCCATCAAATTCTTAAACGGCTATGACGTGCATGAAATTCAAATTTCATCTCTAAATATGCACATATTTTTATGGAGTATGTCCTATGTGTTGTGGTTAGTCTAACCACTTTGGACCCAATAAGTTTGGGGACCAAGATGTACTTGAATGTTGTTTTAGGTACATTGGAGATGCAATGGATGCTTGTCTTATCTATAAGGAACGTGTTGTCACCACATGATAATTGGAGCCAAGCTAGGATGATCAAAGAATTCTTATCTACTACATCATACCATTGCCATCTCGGTAACAAGTATCTTATTCATGCATACTATTCTTCCATCCAATCTCTTGTAGGTTGCATCTTGGCATGATTTTATTTGTTTGTAAATGTTGCGGTTCTTGCAAGGATCTTTAAAATACTTTTCTATCCTTATTGCTTATGTGAGTAATTTGAGATGATGCATATAATGGGGAGTATATAAAATCATGTTCATGCTTCACCAATCCCAAATATGCCTTCTAGCAATTTATTGCATATCAATTCCTCAACGTAGTCTCATGTGCAATATTGTTGAAATTGCATTGAATCCTTCCTTTTGATACTTGTTGCCTTTCTCAAAATATCCCAACTAGCATTAGTTCCCTTAGTGTTAGTTGTGATGTTTTTGAGGTTTTATTTTTCTTTGGTGAAGTTCATTGATATACCATAAGAGAAAATAGAGCCATGGGCTATATATATGCACTTAAGCAAATATCATTTTTTGGGGTATATCTTATGACTTCCTCTTGGATATCATGTTTTTTATCTTTATTAACCTCTTATGTGTGGATGTTTCTTGTGGATTATTCCCATGATTTCCCAATTAGAAACTTATATACACAAGAGTTTTAATCTCTCGCCTTGATATCCTTGCCTTTTGCCAACCATCTCACTTATCCGCTTAGTTTTTAATGGTTTTGGTAAGGTCTTGATTTATGAGTGCTCGGTTTACTTTCATTGCATCTTCATGCACTCATATCTCATATTTGGTTTCTTTTGGACTTAATCTTGTCTTGACAAGTGTATTGATTTATATCTCTACTCATTGTATCTTGGTGGTGTTCTAAATGATATAGAGGGAGTGAGGATGATCCATGTTTGTGCATATTGTATTCAAATGAAACAACTAATTTATGCACAAACCTTGGGGAGCTTCCTTATTCATTTAGAGAACTACTTGTCCACTTGATTATTTGGATCTTTTGATTGCTTGCTTCATCCGTTGAAGTTTCTTCACCTTGTTATCCTTTTAGCAATATTTGATCCTAAAATATAGTTGATTTCCTCCAAGTATTCGTCATTGGATATGTGCATATGATTTCACTCATATTATGAGAAATGCACACCTTGGGAGGGAACTTGAACTATATTGGCCTTCTAACTTTGTCATCCATTTTGGCACTTGTTGTCAATGGGGGAGAAGTTTAGAGGGTTTTTTTAAGGGAAATGGTTTTCTACTTAAGATTGGTTGTTCTTAAGTGTTCGCTTTCATGCATTTCATCTTTATTATGTATTGCATGGTGAATATATAGTGGAAACACTCCCAAAGGTATGCTTGACAATGTATGCAATGAAATTCAAGTTCATCACACGTGCATATATTATGGGGGAGTTTGCTCTTATATGTTGGTTCTACTCACATCTCAGACAACAGGCAACTGGCCATGTGACATTTTATTAATAGGTTAGTTCCAGAAAATGTATAAAAGTATCTCAAAATCTAGACAAAATATAGAAAAGTAGATACTAAACAAGCATGGACATAAAAAATTATAGATACATTTGCAACTGAAAGGGTAATTGCCCCTATGTGTGGTTTTTGGTGATTAATGACAATCCCTATGGACTAATGTTTTCATTGAGTTTTTATATGAAGGAATATTCCATAGGTCATGCTTGTAGTTCATGTGTTGGATTCAAGTATGGATGCCATGAAGAAAGATATACCTTGATTTTTTGGCATCAAGTCATCAAATTGGAGAGAAGAGTATGATATGTTCAAGATCTTGAGAGTGTGATCTCAATAGAAGAATTCAAGATATGGCTCTAAGCGGTGTGTCATGAGCCTCATTAGTTGAGCTATGGTTGACTAAGATTTAGAGCATGTAATCAAATGAAGAATTCTTATGTACCTCAAGATATTGAGATGGAGCATGAGAAGACTCTGGTTGACCAATGACAATGAAGAGTGATTTCAAGTTGGTCAACGCATGAAGCATAAATAATGTACCACATGGATCTTGTGGTGTGGTAAGCCTTGTCATTTATGCATCATGAACTAACCCATTATATATGTTCCTTTGTGTTTCAATATGGAGATAGGTATCTTTCAGGGCATGCTTCAAAAGTGAAGATCTCAATAGCCCATGAGAGGATGACATCAAGTGGTGATCGCCATCAAGGTTGAGAAGGGCAAGTTCAAGATAAGCATCTCGAGAAGATCATTTGCCTGAAGCTTGCCGTCCATATTGGTGAAAATGGACATGTGAGATGTGTCCTAATGAAGCTATCCCATAGTGGTGTATGGGGGGAGCAAATTATGAATCTTCACGAAGCAACAATGATCAAGTGATGCATTCCGGCTTGGATGGAGCTTGAAGCATTGTCATCAACATCAAGCGGGATGAGCAAGGCAAAGGTAGTCCTTGCTAGGTTTTCCTTTACCGGTCTCAAGGTGGTTGTTGGGAGACTGGGTTATAGGATAGATAGCCGCACTATCAAGAGGGGCTTTCGTTGGGTAACTTGATCACATCGTC
>CAJUXJ010000875.1:0-32122 GCA_910589775.1 Avena eriantha
AGTACCTGAGGAGGTTTGATAGAGGTGTGGGGACTAGCAGGGAAGCTATCGACGGCGTCCGCAGGCGGGATTGGATACAAGCGAGCGTAGCAGGACGCAGGGAGTACCCAGGTTCGGGGCCCTCATGGTGAGGTAAAACCCCTACTCCTGCCGGATCTGACTATGGGGAATACACGAACTACAAGTGTTCCTTGAGCTGTATACGCTAGCTACTGCCTTAAATGTTGTAAGACCAACCCTTTCTACTCAGGCCTTGCCTCTCCTTATATAGGCAGAGAGGCAAAGGTCTCACTGGCTAGTCCGACTGGCGGGCCCCACAGGCGGGTCCCAGCCGGCTAGTCATCCACAGTGTCCAGTATGGCTTGTCTTGTCGGAGTACGAGCGGTATGGCTGTCGTAGGCACAGTGGACGCCGTGCGAGCCTGTCGTCAGCACCGGCCACTGTTCCTGCGTCACCCATGCAATGTCTTCGGTATGGCCGGGTAGTTGCCAGTCTTGTCACTGTACAGGGCGTACCGTGCACTGATACACACGTCGGCCTGTCCCATTGATTGAGTCCGGCTACGTCGCCGTATCCGGCTGCCTCTTGCTGATCCGGCTACCGGGGGATAGCCGGCCGTCTTGCCCTGTCCGGCTGCATCTGGTCAGCCGGACACGATCCGACTGTCTTGTTTCTTATTCGGTTGGGGTATCTGGGGATCATCCCCCTGAGACTAGCCCCCGAGCGCGTGTGGATTCCGCCCTTAGGCGAAATGTGCGCGCGCTTCCTCTTGCTTTTGAATTTGTGTCCAGCTGAGCTTGGCAGTTGCGCTACCCGTGAGGTTAGGGCTGACGCCGGCCACACACGCACGCGCCATCATTATTCTGCGGCGGGCAGCGTAACGTCCCGTCGCACGTCGCCTCGGGAAACTGTTGTCCGGCGCTTCGGTTCCTGCTCTAGGATCTTCTGCGCATCCTCCCCGGCACACGGGATCTTAGGCGGCGGTTGGGGTGTGGGTCGCTCGGATGCGCGCCACGTGCCCCGTCAACGGTTGCCCTTCTGGCTCTTTAAAGGGATGCCGCGGGGGAGGCGATTTCTTTCCTTCGCTCCCCCGCTGCAGTTCCTTCTCTTTCGTTGCCTCCGCTCCTGCGCCCTTGCTCTTTGCGCCGCCCGTTCGCCATCATCCACGCTACGGGCCACCGTCAATCCTCTGTCGCCGCTCCCCCCTCGTCAACCGGAAATGGCCGCCGACCGCGGGGCCTGGTGCGGCTCCGCCGTCACCGAGGACCAAATCGCCAAATACCGGGCCACCCGCGTCCTCCCGCCGGCGGAGGAGGTGGCGGTGCGGCTGGCGTCGGCCGGGGAAGTGTCGCCGCATCCGGAGGAGGGCAAGTGCGTCATATTCCTGTCCCACCTGGCCCATGGGTTCGCCCTTCCGGTGAACCCGTTCCTCTTGACCTTCCTCGCCTTCTTTGACCTTCGCCTCCACCACCTCGGCGCCAACGCAATCGGAACATTGGCGCATTTCGTTGCTTTCTGCGAGAGCTATCTCGGGATCCAGCCGGATCTCGGGCTCTTCTGCCGGCTCTTTCGAGTTCGGCCGCAGGTGCAGTTCACCCAAGGGCCCTTAGTCGTCTGCGGCGGCGCCTCCATTTACTCCCGCTCGCAGACCGGCTACCCCAAGTTCCTTCTTCACGATATGGTGCGACTGTGGAAGCAGTCATACTTCTACGTGAAGAACCTTACCAACGTCGACCGGATAAATCTGCCGGCCTTCCAGGACGTCGAATCCAGCTGGCAGAACTGGGACTTGAAGTTCCACGGCAACAAGGCAGAGACGGACGAGCTGCTGAAGCGCATGCGCTCGGTCATCCACTGCCGGCTGACCGGGCTGGACGTCACCCTCAGCTGGATGTCCCGGCTGATGATGCCGTTGCAGCAACGAGCACACAAGATGTGCTACAATTCTGGCCGGCTGGACCCGACCTGGCTGTCGCGCCGCAATCCTTGCTACCACAACCTGAAGGAGTGGGTGTGGACGATCACCAAGGAATGGCTGTCGGAGAACTGGAAGTTCATCCTGGCGCCGTATACGCAAGAGAACCGCGCGCCTCCGGTAAGCTCCTCTAACCGGATGCACTTTTGACGTTTTCTTGTTCTTGTTCTTTGTCTTCGTCTGCCTGACCTTTGTATCCGGCAGATGTTCCCATGCATCATCCGCGAGGAGGGCGCGGCGGCCCTCGAGGAATTCACGCCCGACCTGCCTGAGCCGCGCGCCCGGCGGTCCGGCGAGGAATCGGATGGGGATGGCGACGCCTTCCCCAGCCGGAACGACGAGCCGGCCACCGACCCGCACCCGGAGGTGCACGAGGATGAGGCCGTGCCGACCACGGAGCCGGCGACACGCTCCGCGACGGATAGGGAAGCGGGTGGGAGTGGCTCCAGCCGGCTTGCGACGGAGGAGCCAGCGCCCAAGAGGAGCCGATCCGCCGCCCTGCCGCCCAGCCGTATTGGCCGGAAGAAAGGGCCACCTCCTATTGTGCCGGGGTATGTTCTTTCTCCCCCTTTCCTTTCTATCTGTTCGCCTTTTTCTTCCTTTTCTGACTTTGGCTTGCTTTGCTCTTGTCTTCTTCTCTTTTTCCTTAGCACGCTGGGTTCCTTCGGAGCCGCGAGCCCGGCTCGCACGCCAGCCGGGTCACCTCCTCGTACCCCGACTACGCCGACCAGCGCCCCTCCTTCTTTTGAGGCGCAGCCTTCGCCTCCCCCTCGGGCCGAGCTGGCTGCCTCCGCCCAGCCGGAAGTCCCCCAGCCGGAGGCGGGGTCGTCCCAGCCGGAAGGCTCCTCCGCAGGCGCGTGGGGGGCTTCTGGCAAGGAGCTCGTCGTCGTTGGTGACGACAACTCCGACGAGGAGCCTGGGAAGGAATGGCAGATGGCGGTGGACACGGCGAAGGAGTCCTTGGCCGTCAACGCCGTGGACGACGACGGCTCTTCCGCTGCCTTGATGTCAGACCTTGCCACCACGCTCGAGCTGGTGGTGAAGGAGATCCGGCTGCTGGAGTCCATAGCCGGTGGTAACCGGACGTTGGAGCAGAAGCTTGCTGCCACCAACGGGATATCCCAGAGTAAGTTCACTTCATCCGGCTCCTTTTTTTCCGGGGTACTGATAGCCGGTCTTGTTGCAGCCATCCTCATGTGCGCCCAGCGCGAGATCGATCGCTTGAAGAAAGTGAACGACCGGCTGAGCAAGTCCAACTCCACTCTACGGCTACAGAACAAGGATTGGCATGCGCGGGTGGACGGTCTGGAGGCCACCGTCAAGGAGGGCGACACCTCGCTCGCCAGCCGGACCGAAGCTTTCTCCCTTCTCGAGACCCAGAACAAGGACCAAGAGAAGGAGATTAAACGGTTAGCGCTCAAGGAGAAGGCGCTGGTGGAGGAGCTGATGCAGGTCGGCCACACTACCAAAGGTGAGTTTTCTTTCCGTATTCTTTTCTTTCTGGTTCCGGCAGCCGGATCTGACTTCACTTTTCTGACAGCCTTTTACCCCGGCATAGACCTGCTGGCCTACAACCGGCTGCAGGAGAACTGGCCGGGAGCGCAGCCGACGGCCCAGGAGCTCGTCGTCCTTCTTGGCGAGGAAGCTGCCAAGCTTCGCCAGGCGGCGAGGGACGTCTTCTCCTTCGTCTGGCCGGAGGGTCCGGTTCCGGAGACAATGGCGCAGCTGGCTGCGAAGGTGGGAGAGGTGCCGGCTGTGGTGGACTGGCTGCGGGATCTGGCTGCCCGAGCTGGAGCGGAGATGGCCCTGGCCCTGATGCTCTCCTGGTACAAGGACGCCTGCGTCGAGAAGATCCACGGAGGCTTCCGCGCTGGAGCTGATCTTGTCGCTATCCGCCAAGCCCATCCGTAGCTCCGCGGGTCTGCCATCAAGATCGCCGACTACGTGGACCCCGACGAGGTCCTCACCGACTCGGAGTCCGTTGGCACTCCTGATGTGGAGGCCCCAGTGCCGCCGCCTGCCAGCGCCGAGACCGGATCAAGCTCCACGCCTCCTCCGCCGCCCGAAGCCTCCGCTGGCCAAGATCTCCCCCACGGTAAGGGTCATGCTGCCTAGATATCACCCTGGGATGCCGGGTGTAACTGTCTTGCGTTGTACATTTGTGAACCTTGTCTGTTTGTGCCGGCCTTCTTTGACGCCGGGTAACCTGCGAGAGCTTCGTCTCTCTTTTGCTTGTTATTGTTGAAATCCTTTTTCCTTGACTTGTGTGTTTCAAATTTTTCTTTCCATACTTCGCCGGTTAACTTTGCCCGGCTACACACCTTTAGCCGGACAACCTACACCTCCAGTGGGGGCGTGCAAGCGCACCCACTGGGTGTAGCCCCCGAGATTCGAAGCGCTTGATGAAGGCAAGGACTTCGAATCTTCCTTCTTTCCCATTTCTTCTACCTTTATCCGACTAGACTCGTCTCAGTCGTTTGCTTTCGCTGGTTGAACCCTTTTAGCCGGGGGAACTAACATTCCAGTGGGGGCGCGCGAGCGCACCCACTAGGTGTAGCCCCCGAGATCCGGAGTAGCTGGCGTAGCCAGGTGCTTCAAATCTTCCTTGTCTTCTTCTGCTCCAGCCCTTGCCCTCACCTGGGCTCCAAACGGCCGGCTAAATGCCTTTTAGCCGGTCGGGGACCACAAGATTCCACTAGGGACGCGTGAGCGCACCTAGTGGGTTTAGCCCCCGAGATTCGGAGCGCTTGATGAAGGCAAGGACTTCGGATCTTCTTTCCTTCTCCTGGACTCCGACTCTAAGTAGTCAGACAAACGTACATACGCATACACACATGTCCACATAGGTTAGTAGGTTAGTCTGCCAAATTGTAGCCGGAAAACGGCTCGTTTTTTCGAAAACTGGCCGGTCCCTTTCTAGACACTTAGTCGCTTTCCCGTGCACTCTCGTTGTTTTCGCTGCATCCTTGCCGGGCAGCCGGGCTACAGTCTATAGCCGGAATCGAAGGGAGCTGACAGTACGTTGCACACGGTACTAATGGCTTAGTAGCTGGATTGGTTCAAGCTAGTTGCGGGGCCGGGACACCCGATCTGTCGCGTCTCCTCCCCGTTTTTCGTGTGGGATGCCTCGGGCTTTTGCTCTTGCTAGCCAGACAGCCGAGTTGCGGTATGTAGCTGAGACGAAGAGTGGGCCTCTGGCATCGTCGCACAGTACTCAGCCGGTTTGTTGATTTAGCAGGCCGGGCTAGCCGGCGAGCCCCTGGGTAGGGGTTGCCGGAGCCAGAAAATAACAACTGGAGAAATGGATGCATACATATTTCTAGCAAGGAGCCCCCGAGATTCTCGTGGGGGTCCGCATTTTCATTCATAGGGTTTTCGGGATACATACACTGTCTGGCGACTAGGTGTAAAATCGGTGCAGTAGGGCGGCATTCCAGGGACGCTCGGTCTCCTCGTCTGATTTGTCCATCTTGTTCTTGCGTGGCTGCTGCGCGTCGATGAGGTAGTAGGAGTCGTTGGGCAGCGCTCGGCAGATGATGAAGGGGCCCTCCCAGGGTGGCGATAGCTTGTGCATGCCCTTCGTGTCTTGCATCAGCCGGAGAACCAGGTCGCCCTCGCGGAATGCGACTGGGCGGATCCGGCTTGAATGGTAGCGACGTAGTCGCTGCTGGTACAGGGCTGATCTGGACAAGGCCAGCTCGCGGGCCTCCTCCAGGAGGTCCACTCCGTCCTCCCGCGCCTCCTGGTTGGCTTTTTCGTTGTAGAGGAGCTTGCGAGGGGAGTCGAACTCGATGTTGGCGGAGAGGACGGCTTCCGATCCGTAGACCAAGAAGAACGGCGTGTAGCCGGTTGACCTATTCGGCGTGGTGCGGAGGCTCCACAGCACAACCGGAAGTTCTTCGATCCAACATCCGGGTGACCGCTCTAACGGCTCATGAGACGTGGCTTGATGCCGGCTAGCACCAAGCCGTTTGCTCTTTCGACTTGCCCGTTGGATTGCGGGTGCGCGACAGAGGCGAGGTCCAGTCGGATGCCCTTGTTGCTGCAGAACCAGGCGAAGGCCCCCTTGGCGAAGTTCGTGCCATTGTCGGTGATGATGCTGTTGGGGTAGCCGAAACAGTTGATGATGTCGGTGAAGAAGGTGACAACTATCGCCCCGTCCAGCTTTTGAATAGGCTTGGCCTCGATCCACTTCGTGAACTTGTCCATCGCCACTAGCAGGTGGGTCATGCCCGCGCACGCTCGCCTGAAGGGACCGACCATGTCAAGGCCCCAAACCACGAACGGCCAGGTGATCGGTATGGTCTTGAGTACCGAAGTTGGCATGTGCCTGAGCTGCCCGAAGCGCTGGCACCCATTGCATGCGCGGACCAGCTGCTCAGCGTCCTCGAGGGCGGTGGGCCAATAGAAACCATGGTGAAACGCCTTGACAACTATCGCCCTTGACGAAGCATGGTGCCCGCACTCGCCCTGGTGGATGTCCTTGAGTAGCCGGTGGCCCGTATCCGCATCAACACATCTCATGAAGATTCCGGATACACTGCGCTTGTATAGCTCGCCGTTTATGATGGTGTATGTGTGCGCGCGGCGCCGGATTTTCCTGGCCTCCACCTCATCGTCCGGGAGTTCTCCATCGGCGATGTAGCTCATGAAGGGCTGTGCCCAGGATGGCACTTCCCGAATGACGAGGATGCTCATGTTCTCTGGTTGACGGGTGTCCGGGGGTCGTCCGGATGGCGTATCCGGAGCGGCAGACCCCGAGCCGCTAGGCGAGCCGATAGCCCCCGGGCCTTGCGAGCCGGAAGGCGCTGCCTGGCCGGAATTGGTGCGGGTCTTCTTCTTTGGTGGTTCTGCCGGCTCTGCTTCCGCCGTTCCGTCGGCCGGAACGGTTCCTGTACAGACGATGGAGTCCGATTCTGGTGACGGGTTGATGGACAGCTTGCGTAGGTGCTCCAAGGACACCCCTTGTGGGATGGCCTTCCTGGTGGAGCCGATCTTGGAGAACCCGTCGGCTGCCTCATTGTTGACGCGGGGGATGTGGTGAAATTCGCACCCGTCGAACGAGGCGTTGAGCTTCTAGATGTGGAACCGGTAGAGAGCCATGTTTGCGTCTCTGGCGTCCCATTCCCCGGATACTTGCTGTACCACCAAGTCCGAATCACCGAAGCACAGGATCCGGTTGACACCTATCTCCTTGGCCAGCCGGAGCCCGTGCGCCAGTGCCTCGTATTCGGCTACGTTGTTGGAGGCCTTGAAGTGGATGTGCAGTACATACTCCAGCCGGTCTCCCTTGGGCGAGGTGAGCACGATGCCGGCTCCCAATCCCCCGAGCATCTTTGATCCGTCGAAGTGCATCCGTCAATGGTCCGAATCTGGAACCGATGGGAGATACTGGGTCTTGGTCCAGTCGACGAGGAAGTCCGCCAATGCTTGCGACTTGATCGTGAGCCGAGGCTCGTACTGGATGGAGTAGGCGGCAAGCTCGATGGCCCACTTGGCGACTCGGCCGGTGGCGTCCTTTTTGCCGATGATTTCTGAAAGGGGTGCTGTGCACACGACCTTAATCGGATGCTCCTGGAAGTAGTGCTTGAGCTTCTTGCATGCCAGGTACACGTCGTAGCACATCTTCTGGTAGTGGGGGTAGTTGTGCTTGGAGAGGGAGAGAACCTCGCTGAGGTAGTAGACGGGTCTCTGAACCGGCTAAGCCTTGCCTTCCTCGGGACGCTCCACCACCAGGACAACGCTGACGACCCGGCTGATGGCTGCTATATAGAGCAACATTGGTTCCTTACTAGCCGGCGTGGCTAGAACCGGTGCTGTGGATAGCATGCGCTTGAGGTTGTGAAACGCGGCGTCGGCTTGTGAAGTCCAGGAGAACTTGTCCGTCTTCTTCATCAATTGGTACAACGGGAGTGCCTTCTCCCCCAGCCGGCTGACAAAGCGACTGAGGGAAGCAAGGCATCCGGTGAACTTCTGGACTCCAAGCAGGTTCCTGGGCGGTTGCATCCTCTCGATGGCCGCAATCTTCTCCGGATTTTCCTCGATACCTCGCTGTGAAACGAGGAAACCGAGGAGCTGGCCGGATGGTACTCCGAAGACGCACTTTTTTGGGTTCAGCTTCATCCGGTACTGGCGGAGGTTGCCAAATGTTTCTCCTAGCTCCTCGAGGAGGGTGCGCTTGTCCTTGGTCTTGATGACCATGTCGTCCACGTAATCTGCACGTTTCGGCCTATCTGCGAGTGCAAGCATTTCTGCATACATCGCTGATAGGTGGCGCCTGCGTTCTTTAGGCCGAAAGGCATGGTTACATAGCAGAAAGCCCCATAGGGGGTGATAAATGATGTCTTAATTTGATCAGCCGGGTTCAGCCGGATCTGATTGTACCCGGAATAACAATCTAAAAAAGGCAACAAATCACAGCCGGCCGTGGAATCGATGACTTGATCGATACGGGGCAAAGCGAAGGGTTCTTTCGGGCACGCCTTGTTCAGGCTGGTGTAGTCGATACACATGCGCCAGGTCTTGTTCTGCTTCAGCACCAGGACTGGGTTCGCCAGCCAGTCTGGGTGGTAAACTTCCATGATGAACCCGGCTGCAAGGAGCCGGGTGATCTCGTCACTGATTATCTTTCCCTTCTCCTCTATGAACCGGCACAGAGGTTGCTTGACCGGCTTGGCATCCGGACGCACGCGAAGCGAGTGCTTGGCGAACTGCCTCGGCACACCCGACATGTCCTTAGGGGACCACGCGAATATGTCCCGATTCTCACGGAGGAAGTCGACGAGTGCGCCTTCCTATTTGCTGTCCAAGCCGGCGCTAATGGTGACGAACTTGGTCGGATCGGAGGGGTCGAGCAGGATCCTCTTTGTCTCCTTTGCTGGCTGGAAGGCACCTTCTCTAGCCGGCTTGCTGCTAGCCGGAATGTCCTGCTAGGCCATGGCCACATTGCGCATGATCACACGCTTCTCTTCAGCTATGATGAGGGCCTCTGCAGCTGGGAACCGGCTGAGGCGCACTCCATCGATCGCCTGAAGCAGTCGGCGACAGTGATCACGCCGTGGGGTCCCGGCATCTTCGTCTTGAGGTAGGCGTAGTGGGGGATGGCCATGAACTTGGCGAGGGCGGGGCGCCCGAGGAGAGCGTGATAGGAGCTCGTCAGATTTACCACCTCGAACCAGATTGGTGCGCGGCGGAAGTTCTCCTCGGTCCCGAAAATGACGTCCATCTGGATTTTCCCCAGCAGGATGCAGGCTGGCCCCGACAGTACGCCGTGGAACGTCGTGGTAGTCGGGCGCAGGTCACTTTCGTGAATGCCCAACTTTTCTAGCGAGGACTGGTAGAGGAGGTTGAGGCTGCTGCCTCCGTCAATCAGGACGCGCGAGAATCGGCAAGTGCGCGCGTTGGAGACGACGAGGGGGTCGAGCACCATGGCGTAGCCCCGGGAGTTGGTAGATGGTCAGGCTGATCCGCCCGGCTCCAGGTGATAGGGGTTTCCGACCAGTTCAGGTACTGGGGGACCGGAGAGGCGATGGTGTTGACCTCCTTGGAGCGTCGCCTGCGGCTGTGCTTGTCGTCCTGCTCCATCTCGAAAATGTGGTAGGCGGCGTGCGGCTGGGGGTAGCCGTTATTGTTGCCGCCGTTGCCGTCATTGCCGGCTCCCCTAGCCGGTGGTGGAGGTCCACCCGGTGGGGGAGGCGGGGGACGAGGCTGGCTGCCCTGGTCCTTTAGCTGGCGGGTCCAGCTGCAGTTCCGGGTGGTGTGCATAACCGGCTTGAAGGGACCGCTATGCCACTTGCAAGGGCCGTCAAACATATGGTCGAAGGTGAGCCGTGGCTTCTGCCTCCTTGCTTCATTAGCCGGCGCGTCGGACACGCCCTCCACAGCATTGACTTGCCACGCGTGGTAGCAAGGTTTCTGCTGTCCGGCCTGGTGGTCCCCATGGAACCGGTTGTCGTTGAAGTGGCGTCTAGAGGATCCGGCTTCTCCAGCCGGATTGCTGGGTCGGACGCGAGCTGGCTCCGTGGGAGTCGGACGGCCATCCGCGTTTACCCGGAGGGGTTTCTTCATGGCGGCGTCCGCCGTGGCATACTGGTCCACAACCGTCATGAGCTCCGCCATGGTTTTCGGCTCGTTACACAGTAGCCGGTAGCGAAGCATGGTGCCCTCGCGGCAACCCTCGATGAAGAAACCGATGGCTTGGCTCTCCAGGATGCCCTCGCAAGTGTTGTGCAGCTCCGTCCACTTGGCGAGGTACTTGCGGTCGGTCTCGTGGTCGCCCTGGACGCACAAGGCTAGGTCGCGCGGGTGCCCTGGGCGCTTGTACGTGCCGTTGAAGTTGCGGACGAACACCTTCTCGAAGTCAGGCCAGGCATTGATGTTGTTGGGCACGAGGCTATTGAGCCATGTCCTCGCCAACCCGGTTAGCATGAGGGGGATGTAGCGCACGGCTGTGCGCTTGTTCCCGTGGGCGATGCCAACTGCCGTAGCATAGTCGGTCAACCAGTCCTCCGGTTTCATGCTGCTGTCGTACTTGGGGGTGTCCCTAGGCATGGAGAATTTATCCGGAAATGGCTCGTTCCGAATGCGGGGTCCAAAACAAACCGGACTGGTAGAATCTTCCTCCTCCGTGACGCGCGCTTGAGCGAGGAGCTCGATGCAGTCGCGGGCATCCGGACAATCCGGGTTGGGCGCACCCACCCGGCCTGAGAGATGGGAGCCGGCTGGTCTAGGCGCTCCGGCTGGCGGAGGGGGAGGTGGTGGGTTGCTGTTCACCGTCTGCTCCTGGCGCGGCTGGCCCCTGTTACCGGAGCTGCGGCGCCTGCTGCGGGCCCTGGGCGGCTGAGGGGAGGACGCCTGCTAGGTGTCACGCGGCGCGCCCCTGCTGTTGGCCGGTAGCTCGCTCCTCCTGGAGTAGCTAAGGTCTTCCTGCACCTGCCGGTTGGCGCCAGCCTGCTCGTCCGCGACGCGGAGGAGCTCCTGCACGCGAGCTTGCTGGCGGGCTCGCTCCTCGCCCTCTAGGCTGGGCAGTTCCTCTGCCGTGGCTCACACCGCGCGCAAGCTCTTGATGGGCATGCTGTAGGTGAGCCGTGCGAGGGCGGGCACAGGATCCGGTTCCCCGTCCTTTTCCAACCTACCACCAAGCTCGCCGCCCCGACGCCATACCTAGCCGCGCCGGCTCGGCTCCGCGGTAGCCGGAGTGATCTCGAGCTTCTTACGGGCTGCAGCTAGCTCCATGGCCTCATGGAGGAGGATCTGTCTCTCCATGCTGAAGTTGGCCTCCGTCTCCTCCGGGTTGTCCCCGAGGTTAACCGGCGTCAGGAGCCGATCAATGGTGTCCTCCACCGGGTTCCGGGGCTACGGGGGAGCGGAAGTTCCGACCTCGTCCGCGCCTCGCTCCCGCGGCTGGCGGGGATGGGAGCTGGAACCGGCCATCATGATCTCTGTGCTGTGAGGTGCGGCGGAGGCGCTGCCGTCTGAGCACGGCAGCTCCGCGACAAAGACGATTCCCTAGGGAAACGCTCTAGGGCGGTGGCGACGTACACGGGGAGGTCACCGAATAGCAGAACGGTGACGTTCGCCGGGAAGGAGGGTCCAGTGAAGCAAGAAGCGTTGTCGATGACACAGTCGAACTTGCCGAGCGTGAGCACCAGGCCGGAGGCCACGCGCTCACCAGCTGAAGTGCGGGGTCCCGTGCGGAACGTGACTCCGGTCGAAGCCATCTTGCCCCACGGTGGGCGACAACTGTCGTTGTATTGGGAACGGCAGTACCTGAGGAGGTTAAATAGAGGTGTGGGGACTAGCAGGGAAGCTATCTACGGCGTCCGCAGGCGGGATTGGATACAAGTGAGCGTAGCGGCACGCAGGGAGTACCCCAGTTCAGGGCCCTCGTGGTGAGGTAAAACCCCTACTCCTGCCGGATCTGACTATGGGGAATACACGAACTACAAGTGCTCCTTGAGCTGTATACGCTAGCTACTGCCTTAAATGCTGTAAGACCAACCCTTTCTACTGAGGCCTTGCCTCTCCTTATATAGGCAGAGAGGCAAAGGTCTCACTGGCTAGTCCGACAGGCGGGCCCCACAGGCGGGTCCCAACCGGCTAGTCATCCACAGTGTCCAGTATGGCTTGTCTTGTCGGAGTACGAGCGGTATGGCTGTCATAGGCACAGTGCACGCCGTGCGAGCCTGTCGTCAGCACCGGCCACTGTTCCTGCGTCACCCACGCAAAGTCTTCGGTATGGCCGCGTAGTTACCAGTCTTGTCACCGTACAGGGCATACCGTGCACTGATACACACGTCGCCCTGTCCCATTGATTGAGTCCGGCTACGTCGTCGTATCCGGCTGCCTCTTGCTGATCCGGCTACCGGGGGATAGCCGCCGTCTTGCCCTATCCGGCTGCACCTGGTCTGCCAGACGCGATCCGACTGTCTTGTTTCTTATTCGGTTGGGGTACCTGGGGATCATCCCCCTGACATGTTCTTTTCATTAACCACATATGGATCCCCTAGTGTCATTGCATGTGTGCTCTTTTCATAAAACACAACTAGAGATATTGGATGTGTGTTATTGTCATAAACCACCTAGATCCACTATAGTTCATTGCATGTTTGTTCTTCTCATAAACCACATGGATCAACTAGAGTCATTGTATGTGTGTTCTGTTCACAAACCACACATGGAACCACCAGAGTCATTGCATGTCTGTTCTTTTCACAAACCAAATGGATCCGCTAGAGTCATTTCATGTGTGTTCTTTTCACAAACCACACATGGATCCACTGGTGTCATTGAATGTGTGTTATTTTCACAAACCACGTATGGATACACCAATGTCATTGCATGTGTGTTCTTTTCATTAACCACATATGGATCCCCTAGTGTCATTATATGCGTGTTCTTTTCATAAACCACAACTAGATTCATTGGATGTGTGTTATTGTCATAAAACCACAAGATCCACTAGAGTTCATTGCATGTGTGTTCTTCTCATAAACCACATGGATGAACTAGAGTCATTGCATGTGTGTTCTTTTCATAAAACACATATGGATCCACTAGAGTCATTGCATATCTGTTCGTTTCATGAACCACATGGATCCACTAGAGTCATTGCATGTGTGTTCTTTTCACAAACAACACATGGATCCACCAGTGTCACTGAATGTGGGTTATTTTCATAAACCACATATGGATCCACCAATGTCATTGCATGTGTGTTCTTTTCATTAACCACATATGGATCCCCTAGAGTCATTGCATATGTGCTCTTTTCATAAAACACAACTAGAGTGATTGGATGTGTGTTATTGTCATAAACCACCTAGATCCACTAGCGTTCTTTGCATGTTTGTTCTTCTCATAAACCACATGGTTCAACTAGAGTCATTGCATGTGTGTTCTTTTTACAACCACATATGCATCCACCAGAGTCATTGCATGTTTGTTCTTTTCATAAACCACATGGATCCGCTAGAGTCATTACATGTGTCTTCTTTTCACAAACCACACAGATCCACTAGTTTCATTGAATGTGTGATCTTTTCACAAACCACATATGGATCCATGATGGCTCGTGCTTGATGTAGAGCTTGCTGGGAACACCAAGAGGAAGGTATGATGAGCACAGCAGCAAATTTCCCTCAGTTATGAAACCAATGTTTAATCGAACCAGTAGGAGTAAGGAAACACCCCAAAGGTGTTGCTAGCTGAGTCTTGGAAAGGCGCACTACTGGTGCTAGTCGAAATGTGGAGTCCTGCACAACACAACCATAGAACTTTGTCCCCAACTTGCGATGAGGTTTTCAATCTCACCGTGTTTTGTGGAAAACAAAGGATTAAACGTATCGAACGGAAAGAAGTAATAGTTTGCAGAAAGTAAACACAAAGCAGTAAACAGTTTATAGATTGTATGTAAAGAAAAGGACCGAGATCCATAGTTCACTAGAGGTGGCTCTCCTTAAGATAGATAACATGCTAGGTGAACAAATTACAACGGGGCAATTGACAAACATCGAGAAAGCAATACATGCATATACTAATCATCTTGACTCCTTTGAGATTCGATTGGGCATTACAACATTATACAGAGACCGCCGTCCAACTACATCTATGACTAATAATCCACCTTCAGGTTATCATCTGAACTCCCTCTAGTATTAAGTTGCAAGCAACAGGTTATTGCTTTACGAACTACGTGTAAAGTAAATAATACGATTGTTCTATGAACAAAGGATTGTTGTTTTCTACCTAGTAGCAACAACACATCTAGTACCTTAGAGATTTCTGTCACTTCCCTAGATTACCTTAGGCATGAACCCACTATCGAGCATAAATACTAACTCTTGGAGTTGCTAGCATCTACTTGGCCAAGATAGCTACTAACAACGGAAAGCATGCAAGATCAAAATAACAAAGACATGATAGAATCAATAATCAATCTGAAATAGCATCTCAATATCCATCGGATCCCCTCAAATACAACATGTAGAATTACAAATAGATGATCTTGATCATGAACGGAGATCACAAGATCTAAACATGAAAGCACAAAGGAGGAGAACCAGCCATCTAGCTACTACATGGATCCGTAGTCCCAGGATGAACTACTCATGCATCACACCGGAGGCTTGCATGGTGATGAAGAAGGCCTCTAGGGTGAATTCCCCTCTCCGGCAGGGTGCCGAGAAGAGCTTCAGATCCCTCCCGATCTAGGGATGGAGATGACGGCGGCTACAGACTCTTTCATGGATTTTTGAGTACTTACGGTTTTCGTGCCGAGAGCATCTTATAGGCGGAAGGGGAGGCCGAGGTGGTGCCGGAGGCGGCCAGACCACCCCCTAGCGCGGGCCAGGCTGGGTCGCGTAGCCAGGTGGTGTGGTGGCCCCCTGGACCCTCTCCGTCTCGTACTCTGGCATCTGATGACTTCCGGAAAAATAGGTACTTTGGCTTTTGTCCCGTCCAATTCTGAGAATATTCATTTTCTGACTTTCCTGGAACCAAAAACTGCAAAAAACAGGCAGCAGGCATTGTGGCTCTTCTTAATAGGTTAGTCGAAGAAATCATATGAAAAGTACTCCAAAGTGTGGACAAAACACAAGAAAGTGGATAAAACCAAGCATGGAACATCAAAAATTATAGATACATTTGCAATGTATCAACATCCCCAAGCTTAACTCCTGCTCGTCCTCGAGTAGGTAAGTGATAAAAATAAAGAATAATTTTTGAGGTGACATGCACCATCAAAGACTTGATCAAAGTATTTGTAAAACATTCAAAGCTGGGATCATAGTACTTCAATCATAACATGAAAGATAAAGATCTAGCAATAAGACAAAGAAACTATGATGCAACATGAAAAGGCACAAACAAAAGATTCATGAATAACAATGCTTTGCAATACGTTTGTTTGTTTCACATAAAGAAAACATAGCATAATAGCATTCATCTTGTCCCTCAAAGAGTAGCAAAACATAAATGCATAGGACACCTTCAAAGTTCATGAGAGTGACTAGATACAAATAGTTTAAAACAAGCAATATCAAGTTATGCATCAATCAACTAGTCTTGGGACAATGCACATAGAACTAAGAATGGCCACTATGCTCTCAAAGTAGGTGCATAACGGTAGATGGTGGATTCTCAATATAATGGTGGAAGAAAGGCCTTCATAGAAGGAAGTAGGGATTCCAGTCTCATAAAGAGCTTCCAAAAATAATGGTACTTATAGCTTTCAGCTCTCATTGCCCCTATCATAAGCATCTTGAAGGTGATTAAGGTTAAAGTGACACAACTAAGAGGATATGCTTGACAAGTTATAAACCGAAATCTCATGCCCCTTATTTACGAAGACCGAACCTCATGCTACTAAACTTTATTCATGAGTAAGCTCTTGTCATTGTAAGTACATGTGTATCCTAAAGAACCGCCAACGGGGTATCACTTGCATATGATACATGAGCTATCCCATAATCAAAATGACAAGGCAAGCAGACAATGAGCATCTCAGCGATCTTTTTATTTGCTATTTGCATAGGTTTTTATTGAGGATGCTTCATAGAGTGCTCATTATGGTGATGCTGCAAGTTTCCACCATGATTAGGCATGGCTGCCCAGGTGTTTCTCTAATACACATACAAACTCCATGATCTTACAAGTTCCACTTTTATTTCACACCGCCAGGATCCATAAGCAAAAGAACATGATATCAACGGGGTACAAAGTACAAGTGCCATGTTGAAAGCGTTCCCCATGACACATGGTTCTGCTAATTTCAACTTATAAAGCGCAAGCATATACGCAACAAAGAAGGACCCAATGGTTCAAGTTTATTAGATGCAAAAAAAGTAAAGTGTGCCATCAAATTCGTGAGAGCTTTAATCACTAGTTTTCTCATAACAACTTTAATTTGGAAGGTAAACAAAAGCATTAATATACTTGGAATAGCATAAGCTAGTAGGTAGGTATGGTGGACTCTTTGGAATAACTTGGTTTAGGGAGTTGGATGCATGAGTGGAACTCATACTTTGTTGTGGAGGCTAGCAAAAGACTAGGAGCGACAAACTAAGAGAGCAATAATGGCCATAATCATGCAGAGTGACAAAACATCATTGATCAAAGCATAAAGTGATACTACAAGTTGAAAACTAAAGGATCATAAAGTCTATGGTGACTTGAGATAGTCATAACATGGTGTGAGCATGCGCCAAGTGAACCCAAATAAAGCATCAAAGGAGAAGACCATTATACTATGCTTTAATATGCTAAAACAACGCTTGATTCATCCAAGGCATATTAAGCAATCTCAATTATTTATAACAAGTCATGCTACAGAAAAGAATGCTAAGCATAAAGCCAAAAAAATATCAAGCATGGCATGACAAAGCATAGGCCACAGTCAAAAATGAGCTGTTTTTACCACATAAGTATCAACTTTCCTACTATTTTCCAAACCAAACCAAACTATTTGCAAACCAATGTATGAAAGAGGGGGTCCAACCAATTTATTCAGAAAACTAAGCAAACAAAAGCAAACTAAAAACCAAAATGAAAACAAAAAAGAAGACGCTCCAAGAACAATGCAACTGTGCCTGAAACAATAAAAATGAAGCGTTTGGAAGAAACCTGGGATTTTTATTGATGAAGAAGGGGATACCTTGGGCATCCCCAAGCTTTGACGCTTGTACTTCTTGGATATTTCTTGGGTTGAAATGCGTGGCATCCCCAAGCTTGAGCTTTAGTCCATCCTTCATCTCATTACTCATTCCTTCCATACACCTGATATTTTTCCTTCATACAAAACTTCACATAATCTTTATTAGCAACATTGGTGCACTCAAGATAAATAAGTCTTAAGGTTCAGTTCTAACACCAAATAAACTTCCATCAGAACACTAGCTACTGTAGAACTTCCCTCAAAAAGCTCAATTCCCCAAAAGAACTCAAAAAGGAACCAACAAGAAGCAAATGCAGAAAATCGCAGAAATTTGTCAAAACAGACCAGCAGGTAAAGACGAATTTGTTCGAAGACCTTCTGTTGCTCAAATCAAAAAGTGTTGAACTAACAAAAGTTAGATAACAACATGGGTCAGAAGCACAAAAAATTACGCCTCAAAAAGATATTCAAAGACTTTACGCGAATTTGTACGGTGAAGCACATAAATCTGTTTTGAGACAGCAACTTTCCCAATCATTACTTCTCTCTCATTAGAGGTTACTCTTGGCACAAAAAGCAAATAAAAAGGATAAGGAGCGGTTATTACAGAGGTAATAACTTCCAAGACTCATCTAAAACTTTTGGGTTATCTGCCAATAAGTACTTTTCTCTGACGCCTTTAAGTTAGGCATAAGAAGCAAGAAAAAGAATCAAGTGTTCTCAAATGAAGAAGCATTAAGACCAAATTTTTTTTTCATAGGAGAAGCAAAAGAAATCTTCTCTCTCTTCTTGGAGAAGTGTTCTATACCTTTCTTGAGTGAGAGTTGATATTTAATGGTGCCTTCTTTAATATCAATAATGGCACCAACAGTTCTAAGAAAAGGTCTTCCCAAAGTTATAGGACAAGAAGCATTGCATTCAACATCCAAAACATAGAAATCAACGCGGACATAGGCATTGTTAACCATAATAAGAACATCATTAAGACTCCCCATGAGTTTCTTCTTAGCATTATCATCAAGTGGGACATTCAAATAACAATCTTCAAGTGGAGGCAAATCAAGCATATCATAAATCCTTTTAGGCATAATAGAAACACTACTATCAAGATCACATAAAGCTTTGAAATCAAAGTCATTCATTTTCATATTAATGATGGGTTCCCAACCATCTTCTTGTTTTATAGGAATAGAAGCTTTATGTTTCATCTTTTCTTCTTTAATCTTTATGAGAGCATTAGTAATGTGTTTTGTAAAAGCCATGTTCATAGCACTAGCATTAGGACTTTTAGAAAGCTTTTGTAGGAACTTAATAACTTCAGAGATATTACAACCATCAAGATCAAAATCAAAATTATCATCTAAAGTAGTAGAACTATTACTAGCCTCAACACTAGTGGTGGTGATAGTAGAAACACTAATGTTTCTAGCAATTTCATCTTCTCTTTCCCACTTAGCATGTAATTCAGCTAATAGTCTAACATTTTCAGCAATTCCTACTTGTATAGCATTAGTAGCTGCAAAGGGATTATCATTAGTTTCAGGTTTAGCAGCCATTTTATTCAAATAAGATTGAGCTTCAGCCAAAGATGCTATATTTCTTTCAGCATTAGAGAGTTTTTCCTCAATAGTTTTATTGAAAGCAGTTTGCTTACTAATAAAGTCTCTGAGCATAACTTCAAGTTCAGAGGGTGCACTCCTATTATTTTTGTAAGAATTTCCATAAGCATTACCATTGTTGGGAGGATATGGCTTATAATTGTTGTTACCAAATACTCCTATAAGCATTATTGCCAAAGTTGTTATTTCTTATGAAGTTGACATCAACTTGCTCTTCTTGAGCAACCAGAGAGGCCAAGGGAACATTATTTGGATCAATATGGGCTTTCCCATTCACAAGCATAGACATAATAATATCAATTTTATCACCCAAGGAGGAAGTTTCCTCAACAGAATTTACCTTCCTACCTTGTGGAGCTCTCTCAGTATGCCATTTAGAATAATTAACCATCATATTGTCCAGAAGTTTTGTTGCAGCACCCAAAGTGATGGTCATAAAAGGTACCTCCAGCAGCAGAATCCAATAAGTTCCTTGAAGAATAGTTCAATCCTACATAAAAAGTTTGGATGATCATCCAAGCAGTTAGTCCATGAGTGGGACAATTCTTTACCAAAGATTTCATTCATTCCCAAGCTTGAGCAACATGTTCATTATCAGATTGTTTATACTTCATTATTTCACTTCTCATAGATATAATCTTAGCAGGAGGATAGTATTTTCCAATAAAAGCATCTTTGCACTTAGTCCAAGAATCAATACTATTCTTAGTTAAGGAATTCAACCATTCCTTAGCTTTTCCTCTCAAAGAGAAAGGAAACAATTTCAGCTTAATAATATCACCATCTACATCCCTATGCTTTTGCATTTCACAAAGTTCAACAAAGTTATTTAGATGGGCAGCAACATCTTCATTACCAATACAAGAAAATTGTTCTCTCATAACAAGATTGAGTAAAGCTGGTTTTATCTCAAAGAAAGTATCTTCAGGCACAGGTGGAGCAATAGGTGTGCTCATAAAATCATTGTTGTTGGTGCTAGTGAAGTCACACAACTTAGTGTTTTCAAGAGTAGTGATTTTTTGTGTTTTGAAATAAGAAAGCAAACTAGTAAAACTATTTTTTTGGTGTTTTTGATAACAAAACAAGCAAACAAAGCAAAAAAGAAACAAAGCAAAACAAAAATAACAAAGTAAAGAGATTGGTTATGAGGGACTCCCCTTGTGAAGATGTCCTTGACTCCCCGGCAACGGCGCCAGAAAAATGATGGTGCATTGTTGACGTGGGAGTTTCTTCTTCTTCGTTCCCCGGCAACGGCGCCATAAAAATGCTTGATGGCTCGTGGTTGATGTAGAGCTCGTTGGGAACCCCAAGAGGAAGGTATGATGAGCACAGCAGCAAGTTTCCCTCAGTTATGAAACCAATGTTTAATCGAACCAGTAGGAGCAAGGAAACACCCCAAAATTGTTGCTAGCTGAGCCTTGGCAGGGCGCACTACCGGTGCTAGTAGCAACGTGGAGACATGCACAACACAACCACCGAACTTTGTCCCCAACTTGCGACGAGGTTGTCAATCTCACCATGTTTTGCAGAAAACAAAGGATTAAACGTATTGAATGGAAAGAAGTAATAGTTTGCAGAAAGTAAACACAAAGCAGTAAACAGTTTATAGATTGTATGTAAAGAAAAGGACCGGGATCCATAGTTCACTAGAGGTGGCTCACCTTAAGATAGATAACATGTTGGGTGAACAAATTACAGCGGGACAGTTGTCAAACATCGAGAAAGCAATACATGCATATACTAATCATCTTTACTCGTTTGAGATTCGATTGGGCATTACAACATTATACATCGACCACCATCCAACTGCATCTATGACTAATAATCCACTTTCAGGTTATCATCCGACCCCCCTCCAGTATTAAGTTGCAAGCAACAGATTATTGCTTTATGAACTTCGTGTAAAGTAAACAATACGATTGTTCTATGAACAAAGGATTGTTGTTTTCTCCCTAGTAGCAATAGCACATCTAGTACCTTAGAGATTTATGTCACTTCTCCAGATTACCAGAGGCATGAACCCACTATCGAGCATAAATACTAACTCTTGGAGTTGCTAGCATCTACTTGGCAAAGATAGCTACTAACAATGGAAAGCATGCAAGATCACAAATAACAAAGGCATGATAGAATCAATAATCAATCTGAAGTAGCATCTGAATATCCATCGGATCCCCGCAAACACAACATGTAGAATTACAAATAGATGATCTTGATCATGAACGGAGCTCACAAGATCTAGACATGAAACCACAAAGGAGGAGAACCAGCCATCTAGCTACTACATGGATCCGTAGTCCAAGGATGAACTACTCACGCATCACATCGGAGGCTTGCATGGTGATGAAGAAGGCCTCTAGGGTGAATTCCCCTCTCCGGCAGGGTGCCAGAAGAGCTTTAGATCCCTCCCGATCTAGGGATGGAGATGACGGCGGCTATAGACTCTTTCGTGGATTTTTGATCGGGCACTTAGGGTTTTCGTCCCGAGGGCCTCTTATAGTTGGAAGGGGAGGCCAAGGAGGTGCCGGAGGCGGACATACCACCCCCTGGCGCGGGCCAGGCTTGGTCGTGCGGCCAGGTGGTGTGGTGGCCCCCTGGCCCCTCTCCGTCTCGTACTCTTGCATCTGATGACTTCCAGAAAAATAGGCACTTTGGCTTTTGTCCCGTCCAATTCCGAGAATATTCATTTTCTGACTTTCCTGGAACCAAAAACAGCAGAAAATAGGCAGCAGGCATTATTGCTCTTGTTAATAGGTTAGTCCAAGAAATCATATGAAAAGTACTACAAAGGGTGGACACAACACAAGAAAGTGGATAAAACCAGGCATGGAACATCAAAAATTATAGATACATTTGCAATGTACCAATCCACCAGTATGATTGCATGTGTGTTCTTTTCATTAACCACATACGGATCCACCATAGTCATTGCATGTCTATTCTTTTCATAAACCACATATGGATCCACCAGAGTCATTGCATGTCTGTTCTTTTCATAAACCACATGGATCCACCTATGTCAAAGCATGTGTGTTCTTTTAATAAACTACAACTAGAGTCATTGGATGTGTGTTATTGACATAAACCACATGGACCCACTAGAGTTTAGTGCATGTATGCTCTTATCATAAACCACATTGATCAACTAGAGTTATTGCATGTGTGTTCTTTTCACAAACCACATATGGATCCACCAGAGTCATTGTATATCTGTTCTTTTCATAAACCACATATGGATCCACCAGAGTCATTGCATGTATATTCTTTTCATAAACCACATGGATCCACAAGAGTCATTGCATGTGTGTTCTTTTCACCAACCACACATGGATCCACCAATGTCATTGAATGTGTGTTCTTTTCACAAACCACATATGGGTCCACCAATGTCATTGCATGTGTGTTCTTTTCATTAACCACATATGGATCCCCAAGTGTCATTGCATGTGTGCTCTTTTCATAAACCACATATGGATCCACCAGAGTCACTTCATGTATGTTCTTTTCAGAAACCAAATATGGATCCACCAGAGTCATTCGATGTATGTAATTTTCATAAACCACATGGATCCACTAGAGTTCATTGCATGTGTGTTCTTTTTATAAACTACATGGATCCACCAGTCTCATTGCATGTGTGTTCTTTTCATAAACCTCAACTAGAGTCCTTGGATGTGTGTTATTGTCATAAACCACATGGATCCACTAGGGTTCATTGCATGTTTCTTCTTCTCATAAACCACATGGATCAACCAGAGTCATTGCATGTGTGTTCTTTTCAGAAACCACATATGGATCAACAGAGTCATTGCATGTCTGTTCTTTTCAAAAACCACATGGATCCGCCAGAGTCATTGCAGGTGTGTTCTTTTCACAAACCACACATGGTTCCACTAGTGTCATTGAATGTGTGTTATTTTCACAAACCACATATGGATCCACCAGTGTCATTGCATGTGCGTTCTTTTCATTAACCACATATGGATCCCCTTGTGTCATTGCATGTGTGTTCTTTTCATAAACCACATATGGATCCACCATGGACATTTGCATGTCTATTGTTTTCATAAACCACATATGGATCCACCAAATTCATTGCATGTTTGTTCTTTTCATAAACCACATGGATCTACTAGAGTCATTGCACGTGTGTTCTTTTCATAAACCACATGGATCCACCTGTGTCATTGCATGTGTGTTCTTTTGATAAACCACAACTAGAGTCATTGGATGTGTGTTATTGTCATAAACCACATGGATCCACTAGAGTTCATTGCATGTGGGTTCTTCTCATAAACCACACGGATCAACTAGAGTCATTGCATGTGTGTTCTTTTCACAAACCACATATGGATCCACCAGAGTCATTGCATATCTGTTCTTTTCATAAACAACCTATGGATCCACCAGAGTTATTGCATGTATTTTCTTTTCATAAACCACATGGATTCACTAGAGTCATTGCATGTGTGTTCTTTTCACAAACCACACATGGATCCACCACTGTCATTGAATGTGTGTTCTTTTCACAAACCACATATGGATCCACTAGTGTCATTGCATGTGTGTTCTGTTCATTAACCACATACGGATCCCATAGTGTCATTGCATGTGTGCTCTTTTCATAAACCACATATGGATCCACCATAGTCACTGCATGTCTGTTCTTATCATAAACCAAATATGGAACCACCAGAGTCATTCGATGCATGTTATTGTCATAAACCACATGGATCCACTATAGTTCATTGCATGTGTGTTCTTTTCATAAACCACAACTAGAGTCCTTGGATGTGTCTTATTGTCATAAACCACATGGATCCACTAGAGTTTATTGCATGTGGGTTCTTCTCATAAAACACATGGATCCACTAGAGTCATTGCATGTATGTTCTTCCCAGAAACCACATATGGATCCACTAGAGTAATGAATGTGTGTTATTTTCACAAAACACATATGGATCCACTAGAGTCATTGCATGTGTGTTCTTTTCATAAACCACATATGGATCCACCAGTGTCATTGCATGTGTGTTCTTTTCATAAACCACAACTAGAGTCCATGGATGTGTCTTATTGTCATAAACCACATGGATCCACTAGAGTTTATTGCATGTGGGTTCTTCTCATAAAACACATGGATCCACTAGAGTCATTGCATGTATGTTCTTCCCAGAAACCACATATGGATCCACTAGAGTAATTACATGTGTGTCCTTTTCCTGAACCACAAAAAGAGTCATTGCATGTGTGTTCTTTTCATAAACCACATGGATCCACCAGTGTAATCGAATATGTGTTCTTTTCACAAATCACATATCGATCCACCAGTGTCATTGCATCTGTGTTATTTTCATAAACCACATGGATCCACTAGAGTTATTGCATGTGTGTTCTTTTCACAAACCACACATGGATCCGCCAGTGTCAATGAATGTGTGTTATTTTCACAAAACACATATGGATCCACTAGAGTCATTGCATGTGTGTTCTTTTCATAAACCACATATGGATCCACCAGTGTCATTGCATGTGTGTTCTTTTCATAAAACACAACTAGAGTCATTGCATGTTTGTTCTTCTCATTAACCACATATGGATCCCCTAGTGTCATTGCATGTGTGTTATTTTCACAAATCACATATGGCTCCACCAGTGACATTGCATGTGTGTTCTTTTCATTAACCACATATGGATCCCCTAGTGTCATTGCATGTGTGTTCTTTTCATAAACCATATATGGATCCACTAGAGTCATTGCATGTCTGTTATTTTCATAAACCACATGGATCCACTAGAGTCATTGCATGTGTGTTCTTTTCACAAACCACACATGGATCCACTATTGTCATTGCATGTGTGTTATTTTCACAAACCACATATCGATCCACTAGAGTCATTGCATGTCTGTTCTTTTCATTAACCACATGGATCTACCAGAGTCATTGCACGTGTGTTCTTTTCATAAACCACATGGATCCACCTATGTCATTGCATGTGGGTTCTTTTCATAAACCACAACTATAGTCATTGGATGTGTGATATTGTCACAAACCACTTGGATCCACTAGAGTTCATTGCATGTGTGTTCTTCTCATAAACCACATGGATCAACTAGAGTCATTGCATGTGTGTTATTTTCACAAACCACATATAGATCCACCAGAGTCCTTGCATATATGTCTGTTTCATAAACCACATATGGATCCTCCAGAGTCATTGCATGTATGTTATTTTCATTAACCACATGGATCCACTAGAGTCATTTCTTGTGTGTTCTTTTCACAAACCACATATGGATCCACCAGAGTCATTGCATATCTATTCTTTTCATAAACCACATATGGATCCACCAGAGTCATTGCATGTATGTTCCTTTCATAAACCACATGGATCCACTAGAGTCATTGCATGTCTTTTATTTTCACAAACCACACATGGATCCACTAGTGTCATTGAATGTGTTTTCTTTTCACAAACCACATATGGGTCCACCAATGTCATTGCATGTGTGTTATTTTCATTAACCACATACGGATCCCCTAGTGTCATTGCATGTGTGCTCTTTTCATAAACCACATATGGATCCAATAGAGTCATTGCATGTCTGTTCTTTTCATAAACCAAATATGGATCCACCAGAGTCATCTGTTGTATGTTATTGTCATAAACCACATGGATCCACTAGATTTCATTGCATGTGTGTTCTTTTCATAAACCACAACTAGAGTCCTTAGATGTGTGTTATTGTCATAAACCACATGGATCCACTGGAGTTCATTGCATGTTTGTTCTTCTCATAAACCACATGGATCAACTAGAGTCATTGCATGTGTGTTCTTTTCACAAACCACATGTGGATCCACCAGAGTCATTACATGTCTATTCTTTTCATAAACCACATGGATCCGCCAGAGTCATTGCAGGTGTGTTCTTCTCACAAACCACACATGGATCCACTACTGTTGTTGAATGTGTGTTATTTTCACAAACCATATATGGATCCACTAGTGTCATTGCATGTGTGTTCTTTTCATTAACCACATATGGACCCCCTTGTATCATTGCATGTGTGTTCTTTTCATAAACCACATATGGATCCACCATGGTCATTGCATGTATGTTATTTTCATAAACCACATATGGATCCACCAAATTCATTGCATGTCTATTCTTTTCATAAACCACATGGATCTACCAGAGTCATTACACGTGTGTTCTTTTCATAAACCACATGTTTCCACCTGTGTTATTGCATGTGTGTTCTTTTGATAATTCACAACTAGAGTCATTGGATGTGTGTTATTGTCATAAACCACATGGATCCACTATAGTTCATTGCATGTGTGTTCTTCTCATAAACCACATGGATCAACTAGAGTGATTGCATGTGTGTTCTTTTCACAAACCACACATGGATCCGCCATTGTCAATGAATGTGTGTTATTTTCACAAAACACATATGGATCCACTAGTGTCATTGCATGTGTGTTCTTTTCATAAACCACATATGGATCCACCAGTGTCATTGCATGTGTGTTCTTTTCATAAAACACAACTAGAGTCATTGGATGTGTGTTATTGTCATAAACCACATGGATCCACTAGAGTTCATTGCATGTTTGTTCTTCTCATTAACCACATATGGATCCCCTAGTGTCATTGCATGTGTGTTATTTTCACAAACCACATATGGCTCCACTAGTGACAATGCATGTGTGTTCTTTTCATTAACCACATATGGATCCCCTAGTGTCATTGCATGTGTGTTGTTTTCACAAACCATATATGGATCCACCAGAGTCATTGCATGTCTGTTATTTTCATAAACCACATGGATCCACTAGATTCATTGCATGTGTGTTCTTTTCACAAACCACACATGGATCCACTAGTGTCATTGCATGTGTGTTATTTTCACAAACAACATATGGATCCACCAGTGTCATTGCATGTGTCTTCTTTTCATTAACCACATATGGAACCCCTTGTGTCATTGCATGTGTGTTCTTTTCATAAACAACATATGGATCCACCATGGTAATTTGCATGTCTGTTATTTTCATAAACCACATATGGATCCACCAAATTCATTGCATGTTTGTTCTTTTCATAAACCACATGCATCTACCAGAGTCATTACACGTGTGTTCTTTTCATAAACCACATGGATCCACCGGTGTCATTGCATGTGTGTTCTTTTGATAAACCAGAACTAGATTCATTGGATCTGTGTTATTGTCATAAACCACATGGATCCACTATAGTTCATTGCCTGTGTGTTCTTCTCATAAACCACATGGATCAACTAGAGTCATTTCATGTGTGTTCTTTTCACAAACCACATATGGATCCACTAGAGTCATTGCATATCTGTTCTTTTCATAAACAACCTATGGATCCACCAGAGTTATTGCATGTACGTTCTTTTCATAAACCACACGGATCCACTAGAGTCATTGCATGCTTGTTCTTTTTACAAACCACACATGGACCAGTGTCATTGAATGTGTGTTCTTTTCATTAACCAGACATGGACCAGTGTCATTTCATGTGTGTTCTTTTCATTAACCACATATGGATCCCCTAGTGTCATTGCATGTGTGTTCTTTTCATAAAACATATATGGATCCACTAGAGTCATTGCATGTCTGTTATTTTCATAAACCACATGGATCCACTAGAGTCATTGCATGTGTGTTCTTTTCACAACCCAGACATGGATCCAGTATTGACATTGCATGTGTGTTATTTTCACAAACCACATATGGATCCACTAGAGTCATTGCATGTCTGTTCTTTTCATTAACCACATGGATCTACCAGAGTCATTGCACGTGTGTTCTTTTCATAAACCACATGGATCCACCTATGTCATTGCATGTGGGTTCTTTTCATAAACCACAACTATAGTCATTGGATGTGTGATATTGTCACAAACCACTTGGATCCACTAGAGTTCATTGCATGTGTGTTCTTCTCATAAACCACATGGATCAACTAGAGTCATTGCATGTGTGTTATTTTCACAAACCACATATAGATCCACCAGAGTCCTTGCATATATGTCTGTTTCATAAACCACATATGGATCCTCCAGAGTCATTGCATGTATGTTATTTTCATTAACCACATGGATCCACTAGAGTCATTTCTTGTGTGTTCTTTTCACAAACCACATATGTCTCCACCAGAGTCATTGCATATCTATTCTTTTCATAAACCACATATGGATCCACCAGAGTCATTGCATGTATGTTCCTTTCATAAACCACATGGATCCACTAGAGTCATTGCATGTCTTTTATTTTCACAAACCACACATGGATCCACTAGTGTCATTGAATGTGTTTTCTTTTCACAAACCACATATGGGTCCACCAATGTCATTGCATGTGTGTTATTTTCATTAACCACATACGGATCCCCTAGTGTCATTGCATGTGTGCTCTTTTCATAAACCACATATGGATCCACTAGAGTCATTGCATGTCTGTTCTTTTCATAAACCAAATATGGATCCACCAGAGTCATCTGTTGTATGTTATTGTCATAAACCACATGGATCCACTAGATTTCATTGCATGTGTGTTCTTTTCATAAACCACAACTAGAGTCCTTAGATGTGTGTTATTGTCATAAACCACATGGATCCACTGGAGTTCATTGCATGTTTGTTCTTCTCATAAACCACATGGATCAACTAGAGTCATTGCATGTGTGTTCTTTTCACAAACCACATGTGGATCCACCAGAGTCATTACATGTCTGTTCTTTTCATAAACCACATGGATCCGCCAGAGTCATTGCAGGTGTGTTCTTCTCACAAACCACACATGGATCCACTACTGTTGTTGAATGTGTGTTATTTTCACAAACCATATATGGATCCACTAGTGTCATTGCATGTGTGTTCTTTTCATTAACCACATATGGACCCCCTTGTATCATTGCATGTGTGTTCTTTTCATAAACCACATATGGATCCACCATGGTCATTGCATGTCTGTTATTTTCATAAACCACATATGGATCCACCAAATTCATTGCATGTCTATTCTTTTCATAAACCACATGGATCTACCAGAGTCATTACACGTGTGTTCTTTTCATAAACCACATGTTTCCACCTGTGTTATTGCATGTGTGTTCTTTTGATAATTCACAACTAGAGTCATTGGATGTGTGTTATTGTCATAAACCACATGGATCCACTATAGTTCATTGCATGTGTGTTCTTCTCATAAACCACATGGATCAACTAGAGTGATTGCATGTGTGTTCTTTTCACAAACCACACATGGATCCGCCATTGTCAATGAATGTGTGTTATTTTCACAAAACACATATGGATCCACTAGTGTCATTGCATGTGTGTTCTTTTCATAAACCACATATGGATCCACCAGTGTCATTGCATGTGTGTTCTTTTCATAAAACACAACTAGAGTCATTGGATGTGTGTTATTGTCATAAACCACATGGATCCACTAGAGTTCATTGCATGTTTGTTCTTCTCATTAACCACATATGGATCCCCTAGTGTCATTGCATGTGTGTTATTTTCACAAACCACATATGGCTCCACTAGTGACAATGCATGTGTGTTCTTTTCATTAACCACATATGGATCCCCTAGTGTCATTGCATGTGTGTTGTTTTCACAAACCATATATGGATCCACCAGAGTCATTGCATGTCTGTTATTTTCATAAACCACATGGATCCACTAGATTCATTGCATGTGTGTTCTTTTCACAAACCACACATGGATCCACTAGTGTCATTGCATGTGTGTTATTTTCACAAACAACATATGGATCCACCAGTGTCATTGCATGTGTCTTCTTTTCATTAACCACATATGGAACCCCTTGTGTCATTGCATGTGTGTTCTTTTCATAAACAACATATGGATCCACCATGGTAATTTGCATGTCTGTTATTTTCATAAACCACATATGGATCCACCAAATTCATTGCATGTTTGTTCTTTTCATAAACCACATGGATCTACCAGAGTCATTACACGTGTGTTCTTTTCATAAACCACATGGATCCACCGGTGTCATTGCATGTGTGTTCTTTTGATAAACCAGAACTAGATTCATTGGATGTGTGTTATTGTCATAAACCACATGGATCCACTATAGTTCATTGCCTGTGTGTTCTTCTCATAAACCACATGGATCAACTAGAGTCATTTCATGTGTGTTCTTTTCACAAACCACATATGGATCCACCAGAGTCATTGCATATCTGTTCTTTTCATAAACAACCTATGGATCCACCAGAGTTATTGCATGTACGTTCTTTTCATAAACCACACGGATCCACTAGAGTCATTGCATGCTTGTTCTTTTTACAAACCACACATGGACCAGTGTCATTGAATGTGTGTTCTTTTCATTAACCAGACATGGACCAGTGTCATTGCATGTGTGTTCTTTTCATTAACCACATATGGATCCCCTAGTGTCATTGCATGTGTGTTCTTTTCATAAAACATATATGGATCCACTAGAGTCATTGCATGTCTGTTATTTTCATAAACCACATGGATCCACTAGAGTCATTGCATGTGTGTTCTTTTCACAACCCAGACATGGATCCAGTATTGACATTGCATGTGTGTTATTTTCACAAACCACATATGGATCCACTAGAGTCATTGCATGTCTGTTCTTTTCATTAACCACATGGATCTACCAGAGTCATTGCACGTGTGTTCTTTTCATAAACCACATGGATCCACCTATGTCATTGCATGTGGGTTCTTTTCATAAACCATAACTATAGTCATTGGATGTGTGATATTGTCACAAACCACTTGGATCCACTAGAGTTCATTGCATGTGTGTTCTTCTCATAAACCACATGGATCAACTAGAGTCATTGCATGTGTGTTCTTTTCACAAACCACATACAGATCCACCAGAGTCCTTGCATATATGTCTGTTTCATAAACCACATATGGATCCTCCAGAGTCATTGCATGTATGTTCTTTTCATTAACCACATACGAATCCCCTAGTGTCATTGCATGTGTGCTCTTTTCATAAACCACATATGGATCCACTAGAGTCATTGCATGTCTGTTCTTTTCATAAACCAAATATGGATCCACCAGAGTCATCCGTTGTATGTTATTGTCATAAAACACATGGATCCACTAGATTTCATTGCATGTGTGTTCTTTTCATAAACCACAACTAGAGTCCTTAGATGTGTGTTATTGTCATAAACCACATGGATCCACTGGAGTTCATTGCATGTTTGTTCTTCTCATAAACCACATGGATCAACTAGAGTCATTGCATGTGTGTTCTTTTCACAAACTACATGTGGATCCACCAGAGTCATTACATGTCTATTCTTTTCATAAACCACATGGATCCGCCAGAGTCATTGCAGGTGTGTTCTTCTCACAAACCACACATGGATCCACTACTGTTGTTGAATGTGTGTTATTTTCACAAACCATATATGGATCCACTAGTGTCATTGCATGTGTGTTCTTTTCATTAACCACATATGGACCCCCTTGTATCATTGCATGTGTGTTCTTTTCATAAACCACATATGGATCCACCATGGTCATTGCATGTCTGTTATTTTCATAAACCACATATGGATCCACCAAATTCATTGCATGTCTATTCTTTTCATAAACCACATGGATCTACCAGAGTCATTACACGTGTGTTCTTTTCATAAACCACATGTTTCCACCTGTGTTATTGCATGTGTGTTCTTTTGATAATTCACAACTAGAGTCATTGGATGTGTGTTATTGTCATAAACCACATGGATCCACTATAGTTCATTGCATGTGTGTTCTTCTCATAAACCACATGGATCAACTAGAGTGATTGCATGTGTGTTCTTTTCACAAACCACACATGGATCCGCCATTGTCAATGAATGTGTGTTATTTTCACAAAACACATATGGATCCACTAGTGTCATTGCATGTGTGTTCTTTTCATAAACCACATATGGATCCACCAGTGTCATTGCATGTGTGTTCTTTTCATAAAACACAACTAGAGTCATTGGATGTGTGTTATTGTCATAAACCACATGGATCCACTAGAGTTCATTGCATGTTTGTTCTTCTCATTAACCACATATGGATCCCCTAGTGTCATTGCATGTGTGTTATTTTCACAAACCACATATGGCTCCACTAGTGACAATGCATGTGTGTTCTTTTCATTAACCACATATGGATCCCCTAGTGTCATTGCATGTGTGTTGTTTTCACAAACCATATATGGATCCACCAGAGTCATTGCATGTCTGTTATTTTCATAAACCACATGGATCCACTAGATTCATTGCATGTGTGTTCTTTTCACAAACCACACATGGATC